>CM029558.1:1753426-1963284 GCA_017141385.1 Sogatella furcifera | reverse complement strand
GAATTGAAAAAGTAGATTAGTTTTAGACCTTCTATATTTCACGAATGATGTGGAATACTGAAGCTCTAGGATCATCCTTATCTCATTAAATAAGCGATAATCATGTCCATCATGAAATAATTTTGTAACTTGATCTAATGCGTGATATCGTAGTAGAATGAATATTTATAATATGTTCATCCATTTATTAACAAGATTGAAATACAATACGATTGAAACATAGACAAAGTCCAAAACGTCTCTTCTTGTTATCTCATTTATCACTGAAAATGTTATGAATCAACTTATTAATGTAATTATGTGATAGACTCTTGATCAAATTGATCAAGCATTTTTTCTAATGAAAGACAATTAAAATACTTTGTTAATCTCGCTTCATGAGATGAAAATTGAAATTCTTTTATGTGAGGAGTAATTCTTGCATAGTATTTTTGATTACTTGACCCTTTTTTCATAAAAGAATCAAATAGAATTTTTCATCTCGTTTTAAAATATTGATGTTTTGAGAATTTATATAGTTCGAATGAGAAAATTCTGCGAGGAGATTATAATTATCTGTGAGAAAGATAAATGATTTTTTTTTTGTACTGTATTGAGAAGTATTTTAATGAAAAATAATAATTCTGTGAGTAGATTATTTTCTATGAGAAATAACTATCATACATACATATGTATTTAAATATTGTAAATATATGAACATTGATGTTTTTGTTTTTAAATACAATTATTTGATTTGAAAATTCATTCTTTCTGATAACCCTGGGTCCTCACAAACAAGTCTATTCTTTTGTGCAATATGATAACATAGATATAATTCTGCTTGTTATACTAATATAATATTGTTGACCAAAGATGGTTAGTAGAATACCTTGAACTTTCAAAAAGCTTACTTGGACTATTATTAACCACTTGCCCACTAACTTAACTAGAGTTGGTGAAAATAAATTTTGGTTTTTGTTGCATTTTGTCCTGATCAAATAGGCCTATATAAATGGTATCAATTATTTTCAATTTCACAATTTTTCTATCTTGATTCGATTATCAGACCATCAGTACTTACCTATTCGTTCTATTATTATCGACCGTACTGGTATTGGAATCAACGAAGGGGGTTACCCAACTTGAATCATTTTTATTTTTCACGTTCTGTTCAACAATTTTAGAAGTTGATTGAACAAATAATTTGAGATAAATTTAGACAAATCAAGAGCAGAATCATTAATTCATTCATTGATAGATTTAGAAAAGTTATCAGCAGTATTGTGAACTAATTGCTTGAAGTGCTGTGAAGTAATTGTTGGTCTTTCAAAATATGTTTTCCAACAAAGTAGCTTTCACACGCGATATTTGAAGTTTAATTTTGAGAAATTATTTTTCAAAGTCCAAAATTTATCAGAATATTTGTTTTCTGGAGTATTTTATAGCACGACAAATTTTCTGTCAACAAATTTCTCATCAATTTCAGTGCTTTAAATATTGGAAAGGTGATCATTGTTTCAGGGATATTTTAGAAATCTTGTAATACAGGAAATTTTATTCGCACACTGGTCTTGTCTTGAGCATAATATGCTAGTTATTTCCAGTGTGCGATAACTTTTCTGTTGGTTCTAGTTAACTTTCTTTTTTAAGAATGTTTTGTGATATCGAATCTGACATTTTTCTATGAAGATATTTTTTAACGTTGGCTAAATTTTCCTCTTCACATATTTGAGTTTAATTTTTTGTGGGGAGATCATTTCAGGTCATCGTAGAAGCCATGTGAGGGATCCACAATTTTATGTGGACTCCGAAACAAGGTAGGATATTTATACTTTGTTTTGTGTTTTTGACAATATTTGCCAACTTGCATACATCACAATTCATAGTTCTCAATTAATCAGAGGCATACTTCCATGCAATTATGTTGAGAAGATAAGATTATTACTGGTGTTTAGCACGTTTCGAAAACCCATGTTACACCATTTCTAAATAATTGTAATTTTTCCTTGTAATCTATTATGATTTTGTTATGAAATATTCGACACAGTTATTTAAATTTGAGCTTGGTACATGATTTGTTTTCACGTGAAAATAGTCCATTAAAGTGCTTCAAATTTATCCACGGTAAATAAGATTTTTTTATTTAAGTTACTGATGTATGAACTGAATTGAATTTCAGTTATTACTTACAATCTGCTTAGATATTGTCATTATTTCTGTGTCCATCCTACATTTTTAATATTGGTTTCCCCGTTTTGAATGAAACTCAAAACTCAGAACTTAACAAATCCCTACTTTGTGCTAGGTAGGCCCTGTGAGCTCTTTGATCAATGTGATGCGACCTGACGGACGAAAGCCGAACTACCCGACAATGTGTTCTTAGTTACATTTTCTCCCGCTAGATGATGTTGGGAGCTCTCGATCTCAATATCTCATTACTGCAGCCAGGTTCAAAGCTTTCTTCCATCCCTTCTATATTTTTATTCCCTTGTTTCTATATTCTTTATTTTTATCATTCTTCGTCTTCATACGGTTTTTCTCTCCTCATCCAATCACTTTCTTCTTTTCTTTCTTTTAAACAATAAGCCACAGTGAAATAATCACTAAAATGGTCGCTTTACTACGCTACACTCGCTTAAAAAGTGGAAAATGATGAAAAAAAGTTGAAATGAATATCGTACTTCACTATCCTGTAAAAAAAGACAAGGAACACATATTGCACCAAGTATAAATATGCGTATATATTTATATATAAGATTAAATTTTTGGTGAATGAGAAATATTTCTTTTTGATGTGTACTGATATAAGATGTTTTCTATTCGCATTTATACGTACCCTACTGAACAAATTACCGTATATAATATATACTTATATACTTACCGTATATAATATATTTCTGATCGAATAACAGAAGTTTTTATTTGATTTGAAACCACCAAGAAGGTTCTGGCGTCAAATACGAGTTGACTAGATTAGGGCTTTATAAAAAGGGCCCTTTTTATAGAGCCCTAGACTAGATATTATACAATGGGCTACTCATTGAATTTAATTACTGTAAGATGACGTCACTTGACAAAACCAAAGCAACAAAATTTCAATCGAGTACCGCGAAATGACGCATCTTTCAGTGTTGAAATTCAATCGGCTTTCATGCTTATTTCCAGAGTGAAGATGCTGTAGAATATTTCATAAGGTTTATGTATTATTTTCATTGAACATTGTAGAAATTTTATGTTTATGCAAAAGGAAATGGAATTTGATATGATTTGACATCGGAGTATCATTCAAATAATATATAAAACGAAAATAAGTTCAGGGAATCTAAGCCTAAATTGATTATAAAGAAAGTAATATTCACTGGCGGCTCGTGCCCATGAAACAGGTGAAGTGCTCGTATCTTTTACAGCACAGCACTTCACCTTTTTCGTGGGCACGAGCCGCCAGTGAGTATTGAACATCAAGAATCAACTGTGTCATTTTTCAAGTCTATTTATTTATAAATATTAAGGTAACATACTTATTCCAGACTAATCATAAACAAATGCAAAATCATATCCAGGGGCCTGTTATATGACAATTTAGCATAGGAAAAATACGGACACACACTTGTCAAAGGCATGAGTAGCCTATGTAAAACCTTCCAGTGGAAGTAGTACTTTTTCCTGTAATAATAGACTTTCGAATTCTCATGATACAGGCCTTACAGATATTTCAGAAATAAATCTTAATAGAGGTAGGCTGTTTCAGTAGAATAGAACAACATATACAGGTATATGGTCAAGCTACCATTGAGGTATTGGCCTCATATAAGGCAATAAATAGTATTAATCTTTGATAAGGAGGCAGTATTGACTTTGAATATAGCTGACGCCAAAAATTAAGGCAGTTTCGTCTGATCCCTTTTGCGCTCCAACAGCTGATGCTGTCATTTAGCTAGGTGTAGGCTACAATAATGTAATGATGTTTTTGGAATTGAACAAGACGATAGATGCTTTACTGCAGCTATTAGTATAAGTGTAAGATACATCTCGTGTAAGCGACAGACGAAACTGCCTAATTTTTTTTCGTCAGTTGAACATGAATGAATTCTAAGGTTAAAGTGTTTTAGTAATGGTGGGTGATCGAATTTCAGAACCGTTGAGAGAATCTTCCAACTCCTCTTCCACCCATGGGAGACCTTCAGAGTTATCCTGTAAAATACACAAACAATTTATTTATTTATTCAGCAATCAATATAATATACAAACATGAGTGAAAAAGGGTGTACGTATCCTTGTCTAATCAAACACTTGACTAATCTAACAATCTCAGCACAAAACAGGAACAATTCCCGAAACTGTTCAACTAATTTTATGATGAAAATCCAAATTAATCCTATTACAATCTTGAAATTTTTAGTGATTTACATCAAAGTGTAGGCTACAAAACAGGTTTAGATTGATAACTGGTGCATTGGGTATCGATCTTTACCAATAAGAGTTATCAATTTTTTTCTATAATTTTCCTACTTTAAAGAGTTGGCTACTACAACAGCCTTGGGCGGGTATTACACGATAATAGTTATATGACATTTTTCTATTATCAAACATCTGTGATGATGAAATATTACAGTGCAATGAACCAAATATTATAAATGATCATATTCTATATCATATGTTCTCCTATAGAGAACATTATTATAATATCTTTGATAATAGATGTATGACATAATTATATCGTGTAATAGCGGCCTCAGATTAATAAGTGATGAGTTGAGTCTTCCCAGCGATATGAAGTCATACAATTATAATGGAAGCACACTGATTGAATTCAATTTTAAATCATGTGGTGAATGCTAGTTAATTTTTTAATTTTATTAACTTAACATGACTTTTCACCTTTTATTTACTTTACAATCTTTCATTATGGCCTTTTATTATTACTTTTTTTATGACTCACCTTGTTATCTGCGCAAGGGCGTGACACAATCAAAGTGAGCCTATCACCAGCAGCCGCCACCAATGGCACTGTCAGACAACAGTCGAAGTCGTCAGTTCGGGTGTCATTAACCTTGAAAAAAAACAACACGAAAAAGAATTGAATCGATTGGAAAGTAGCATGATAAATGAACAATGATAATTTGATTTTTGATTGCCTGATAACTATTTTTTTAACAAATCATGAAAAATATTCCTTCAACAATATAGAACTGTATTTATAATATTACAATTTTTTGTGATGAACTGTAGAACTTTCGGTAATTGATGAAGCAAGCCACTACGGTACAGTCTGTCCAGGCAAAGAAGAGCCTCTAGCAAGATGAGAAAATCACTCCAGCTCGGTCAATATTGATTGAAAAATTATTGATTTGGTCTCAATTGTAGGAAACATTATGATCTACAATTTCAGACCAAATCAATAATTTTTGAACCAATCTGGACCAAGCTGGAGTCATTACCTCATCTTGCTGAAGGCTCTTCTTTGTTTGGACAGCCTATACCTCATCTTTGTTATATTTAATATATTATCAGCTTAGAGAGGACTATTTTTCTAGAGTTTCATTGAAAATAGATTTTCTCTTCAAGTATAGTTATTTCAAAATTATTTAAACACCCATACATATTTGACAATACTCTCAAATGTTTCCAAATGATATAGAAGTTGGAAATGAATGAATTGAAAAGACTTTTTTCAATATTTTTTCATTCATCACAATCAGCCCGATATAAATATTTGAATGAAGCTTTTACTACATCGGTGGAAATAGCTCTAACATAAGAAGTATCTACACTCAACCTGTGAAATCGAAGGCTTATCTTGTTATTTGTTGATCAATGCCTTAGCAGTACAATAGCAAAAATTAGCAACTTGTTCGATTCAGAAACACCAGATCTATAATATCCCTATTTTGTGCCTATAGCTTCTTCTATTTTTTCAAATTCTGAATAATTATTATTTTGATAAAATAATCAATTATTCGACTTAACACAGATCTCAAATACTCCTATTTTGTGTCAATAGCTTCTTCTAGTTCAATTTTGATATTCTAGATAATACTTAGTTTGATAGATTGATTCGATCATTAATCAACTGTTGAACCTTATTACCATTTCAGTAAATGAATGGGTTTTCATTTTGTCATTCACTGAATGAATAAATAAATAATTAAACTGGAGTATGCAGAACAGAATAGCAGCAATTCTCACCTGTAATATGCGGTCGAAAGGACACAGCATCCTACTGTTGTCGGCAGGACCCCCGTGTCGTATCCTATTAATGAAAACTCCCCTCTCATACAGGCCGTCAGATACACTGAACCCATAATCCTCATACACTGGATCTTTGAATAGGGTTACCTGGTCAACAAAAAATTTTAGTCTGCCATTTTATTGAAACGTTTTGAATAGATATTAAGATAACATACATAGCAAACTAAAGGGCACGTACTGTGATTTTGAATTTTTATTACACACTGTATACGCCTACTATAAGATTGGATTTCAGTAAAGGCCAGACGAGTCTTGAATCAGATGAAAAGTTTATAAGGAACAACTCAGACTGAGAGATAAGGTGACACACCTAGAAACTTGACAAAATCTTTATTCTTTATTGTTTCAAATTGAATAATTGTATTTTGGCATATACTACTAAAAAAACATTAGGTCAAGAAGGAATGGGTTGATTTGATGGATTAATAAAATCGAATACGGTTTGACATAATATTATCAAATCAACATTACATAACATTCAAATCAATCTGAAAAATATGTCATTTGCAATCATACCTAATAAATTTTGATATCCTGTACTATTCAAAACCAATCAAATTTAATAAAAAATCCATCTCCAATACGGTACGGTAAGTTGATTAAATGGAAGAAGAATCAAACATCAAATAATACGGTATCATGAATACATTTTAGAAGTTTCTTTATAGAAATAGTACCTAGTCTATGAAATTCAGAACAACCTACAAAATATAACTCCCGATAGATATTTATATCCAAATATTCCGATCAAGCTTTATTGTTATAATTAAATAACAGATCTATTTTTAATAAGTAACTTATAGATTGAATGGATTTGAAATGAAATATAAAATACGGTACATACGGTTAAGTTATTCGTGAGTAAAAAAGATGAATCAAAAATATTATTTTATTGCAATACATAATTATACGTAAGTTACTTTAGGTACCGTACAGTGAATGTATGTGCATTTTAGAAGTTTCTGAAATGCATTCTAGAAATTTCTAGAATTCTGTGTGCATTCTAGAAATTATAATAGGCTACCTATTGAAGAAAATTCAAACCAACCTGAAAAATATCGTTGCCTTTGACTGAAGATTCAATGTCTGATACCCTTTGACACTTTCCGCGATTAAGAAATGTGTCAAAAGTTATTTCGGGCATAGCTTTGCTGATAGGGGCGCAGACCTCATTGTCAACAGTGGCCTGGAACGATTTTTGCGAATGATCGATGTTCATCAACTCGACACTGCCTTGCATACTGGAAAATAAAGAGACAAGTTGGATTGGAGGATTATATTTTCAAACACTTCCATGTAGAAGATGAATGAATTGTCAGTTATGTATGAATTTACTAGGATAGTAGAGGAATGAAAATATTACAACAAAATGTGAGTTTTTTATTCATTTTTCATTAGAATCTAATGCTATTTTTATAGAAAAAGTCTACAATTATATAGTATAGAGAAAATAAAATAATATAATGTAGCCTACAACTGAATGCTCTTTTTATTGAATGAAAAGACAAGAAGTTGTCAAACCACTGATTTATTAAAAAATCGAGATACCCGTTTCGGTTGTTACAGTATTACCAATCTCTGGTAAACTCCAATTTTTTAATAAATCAGTGGTTTGATAACGTCTTGTCTTTTCATTTAATATGGATAACTACCACAATATCACCTTCACAACTTGTTACATCCGACAAGAGTAGCCTTCATGCTACCATTTGTTCAGCGTTCGCCGCTTGGAGCGCTTGCATCGTGACTCTGTTTATTTGTGACTCACTTTGTCGATTTTGATTGCTATTTACTTTTTGTCACAATTTGTCACCCTTATTCGAATTTTTAATCGAATTTTTATTCTATTATTCATTATTGTCATTATTTTTTTGCCATTTATTTCCATTTATTTGTATCTTATCATTTATTTTGCCTTTGGCCTTACTTGATATTCGTCCGTGCGATTGTTTTGGCAGTGGCTGTTGCCTTCACTTCCTCATCATCACTTCCTGCTGCTTGGTTCGTTTTGAAACATCATCTTCTAAATTTTCACCCTTTTTAATTCAAAAGTGGTTTTCTCAGTGAGAAAATGTGTTATTCTAATCGTAAAAAATCCATTATCTACATGATAACTTGGATTCAAACTTCCACCGGCGATTTACATCTTGAATTGTGAGTAGAACTTCCTAACCATACCTGCACAACGTGAATCAACCTGTCGACCTTTGAAAGTGAATTTATTTCATATTTCGAACTTTATTATCAAAGAGAACGCTTTATTATGATTCATCAATCTTGTGGACTCACAAATCTCAACCTTTTCTACTGCCAGTGAATTTATTTTATCCGTTTCATAAATGGACCTGTATCCAACACATGCACCTGCCTGCATTCATCCTGACCTGTGGCTGTATCCACATTCGTTTTGATCATTTTCATTAGCAGTTGTCCATTGCTAGCTACGTGAACTTATAGTTTAGCAGATTTCCACGTCAATTATTCTTAGAGTTCTTATACTCATCTTTGGCCACCAGTCGCCAGCTCATTCATCACCTTGAATCTGATCTCTTCATGATTCCTCACTACACAGCTCTCAGTGCACCTGAACTGTTTGGTACGTTACGCCATGCCAACTTTTATGAGCTGCTAGGTTACATTACGCTCTGCCTAGAATTACTGAACTATTTAAGTCACGTCAAGCCCTACTTAAATTCTTCAGAGTGAGATTTATTATTGTGTGCGTGCTTTCGACCGTATTCACCCACAATAAATTCAAGAACTGTGAAGTATTCCCGCCTGGGGCTTCCATTCTACATTTCGTCGCCTTGTCTGTGCACAAGCCTCTGCACCAGCGCGCATTGCCTGCCGTGGTGCTTCCATCATCAATTGACATCTGAATTCTACTATAACTCTGGTTCCTGCCATCATTCGACTCCTGTCCATGGAGCTTCTACAAGACCCTGCCGCCCTGTTGGTACACAGGCCCTGGTCATCATCGCGCCTCCAGTAGCGCCTCTCTTGCCGACGTCTCAACCTGGTCGATCGTCCGATCGAGTGGACTCGATCCCATCTTGGATTCCCGCTGCCATCGCTGTTTTCTCCGCCGTTGGATCGGCGCCGTTCGTCGTCTGCACTGCCCTGGTGTTCGCCGCAGTGTCCGCCCTGAAGTCCATCTTCGCAGACCTCCAAGAAGTCCAGCTGGCTTGCGTTCAGTCAGTTGGCTTGCAGTTTTTATCATATCAGTTAAGTACTTGGTTCTGTGCCTTGGCACATATTGTATCATTGTTCACAAAATTTGTCTTACTTTATTTTCCGTCTCTCTTTTGAGGTCGTGTTTAAATTTCTAATTATCGCGGTCCCTAATCAATTTTTTGTATTGCAGTAGACTTTCCTGAGTGTCTGTTCGTGCTTCTTAGCTGACATTCTTTTATTCGTTTCAATATAATTTTGTATTTGTAATCATACACTAAACATCACGTTCGTGTAATTCATACATCACGGTATTTTGGTTTTAAACAAAAAAAATAGCTCAATTCATTGATATAGATTGATTTACATATATAAAACCAACTTCATTCTAAATAATTAGCATTGTTCTCGTTTTTTTATTAATTTGCTGTCTTAAGGCTTAAATTATCATTATTTACTATTGTTGATGCCAATCGTATGGACGAACTTGTAAACTTGTATAATACTAAATATAATCTGACTGAAGAAAAATAAATATCCTCTTTAGCTCGTTAAGACATTCTGTCATACTCAAAGAAATTTCATTAAATGTTTTATGATTTCTCTAACTTGTGTTTTACTGAATTCGTAACAAGATGGTTATACACCTATATTAATTTATCAATATTTTTCTAACTACCATTTTGGTTTTCATTTCCAAATCAAACTTTGAAACTTCTATTACCTTTTACCAGAGTTTAAATTCATTACTTTTATGAGGACAGTTTGGGAGTTTCATTAAGGTTGCTCAACTCAGGTATTGACGACTTTTAATGTCACATCGCTTACACAGTCCGCTTAAAATTATTGAAGCCTACAACTTCAAATTAGCCCAAATCCCTCATAAAGTTGGTCCTCCACGGCCGGATAATGGCTTGCGGCCATCTTGTTTCAAATTCCGTTTGTTTTTCACGACCTCTAAAACTTAAATTTACCGTCAATCACAAAAATTCTAACCTTCGGGCGCGTTTTCTTGTAAATTCGCGCTAGCTTTCACATTTCTTGTATAGCATAGTGCATACCCACAGTAGTGCTTATACTAATTCACTGTGAGTCATTTTCAGTCACTGGGCACTCCTCCAGGACACGCTGCGTCGTGTCGGGTACCAGCCAACCTAGCTACTGGGATTGTGAGCTGTCGGCGGACTATTCGATCGGCTGCGCGCTGGCACACTTACTCGCCACCATCTCGCACAAGCTTGTCACCTGCTTGTTTTCAGCGCACCGCACATTTGACCGACCGAAAGGACGTCCGGCAGTATTACCCAGAAAATCACAAGTTTGTAACTAGCTTTAAGTATCAACATCCGTTGCTAGCATTGCAACATTTTTTCAACCTGTCAAGCACATCAAATTTATTAACTGTTTTGTATATTTTTTATCTCAACAATTTACTTATTTCAAAATATGCCTGAGACTAGAAGTAACTCTGCCCTTCAGGCAGCCATGGCTGAGCGGCGAGATGTTTTAAAACACTTGCGCTGGAATGCAAAGAAGCTTGATTTTGAAGCTCCTCCTTCTGAGGAAGTTTATTATCAATTAAAACTATTACAAACTGATGTCCAAGATTTGAAGGACAGATACATTGAAATAAAAGACAAGCTAGAATCCCTGGATTCAGATAATTTTAATGATGATGAGCATTTCGATATCCTAGATGAATTTCTCTCTGTAACAGCTAGCATAAACAGACACATACATAACTTTGAAAAACAACATGGACAAACTGACGCCAATACTGTGCCAGCTCCTGTTGTGCAACCTGCAACTGCTAATAGTAGCTTTCGTTGCCCGAAATACCCCTTCCAACCTTTGATGGTACCTTTGACAAATGGCTTGAATTTAGAGCTGGATTTTCTAGTATAATTGTGAACAATGATTCGGTAGAACCTAGCGTTAAGTACCAATATCTTAAACAGGCTCTTTCAGGTGAAGCGCTAAATCGAATCATCAATTCTCCACCGGGAGATTTCAAACTAGCATGGAGTTTACTCACTCAGCGCTACGATAGCGTATTGCTTATTGCCGAAAGCCACATTTCGGCCATCATGAATCCACCGTCACTCAACTCTAAATCAGCACAATCATGGCGAACATTTATTGACCACCAAAAATTGAATATTTCAGCTTTAGAATCACTTGAACTTGACATCGAGGTCAAAGACCTATTATTCATGCATCTCATAGTTTCCAGATTCGACGCTAATACTCTACGTGATTGGGAGCGGTCAAATTCTGTTAAGGACAAGGTTTCCTTGGAAAACCTCTGGACCTTCATGGAGCAACAGCACAAGGTTTCGCAATATGTCTCCTTTGGTCTCGGCAGTCATGCTCAATCCGCGCAACGACCGTTCAACAACCAGTCTGGCAATGGTAAGCCTAGTCATAATTCAAACAATAATAATTCTCGTCCTAGCACGTCCTCAACTTTCGTCAAGTATTCTGGATGCTTATTTTGCAATGACACCACTCATAACGTCTTTCGTTGTAATACCTTTCTCAATATGGCACCTACAGCTCGTCTAGCCGCTGTACAGCGAAAGAATCTCTGTAGGAATTGTTTGCGACCTTTCAATAAGGACCACCAATGTTTTGGTGCGTGCAAGGACTGTGGCAAGACCCATCATTCTTTACTGCATTTCAATGATAGCAAACCACCCCCAACTGTAGGGAAAATACATCTTCAAACAATGCGCACACTCGTAAACCAAATCGTCAGCAGGCGTCTAAGTCCTCGTCGAATTGTTGTTGTTCTGAGTCAAATCAGTCTGGCTTACTTAGTCCAGCCGCGTCCACACCTAGCTCGACTTGTCCAGTTAGTCAAGAGTCATCAATTTCGGTGTCTGACACTTCGAGTATTGCATCTATTGTCACTACAACTCCGTCGACAAGCCCACAAGCCATCAGCAATTCGAACTGCGCACATTCAAATTCACCTAGCTTATTGCAACGAGTTAACATCATGCCCACTGCGCAATTGCATATTTTGAATAAAAATAATCAAGTCATTTCATGTCGCGCACTGCTTGATACTGGCAGTGATGCTTGTTTCATTTCTAAAGCTCTTGCTTCTCAATTGGATCTTGACTCTGTATATTCCAATAATATTATTCACACTGTTTCTGGTACTAGTTCAGCACCCGTGCATCGCTGCTGTTCTCATACATTCTCCTGATCGAACTTGGTCGAAGGAAGTCAGTTGTATACTAACTGAGAAAATTACCCTAGCATTCCACCCTTTGGGCTCAACTTGCAAAACTTCAATATTCCACCCAATGTCAAGTTAGCTGACCCTGAATTTCACGTTTCTAAGGGAGTCGACCTGCTTCTCAGTGTTGCTATTTACTCTTCTATTCAAGTTTGTGGTCAAATTCAGTTAGCTGCTGAATGCACCCTACAAAATACCAAATTGGGTTGGGTTGTTTGGGGAGCTATCACACCTAATGTTCCTAATTCTTGCGCGCAACCTGTTAGCTCAAATTGTGTGTCAACTCGTGACATTTCTAGACAATTAGAGAAGTTTTGGAAAATTGAGGAAGTCCTTCCTGAAGATAGCTTAACTAAAGAGCATCGTCAAATTGAAAAACACTATCTTGAGAACGTACAACGTGGACAAGACGGCCGCTTCTCGGTTGCACTGCCTAAAAAAGAGAATTTCGATTTATTAGGCCAATCTCGCCATCAGGCACTTTCGCGTTTTCATTCTCTCGAGAAAAGACTTGCTGCCAATGCTGAATTAAAATCTCAATATGTAGCTTTCATGGATGAGTATGAATCTCTTGGTCACATGTCTCCTGTCCCTGACAGTCAGCCCTATGAAAAATGTTTTCATATACCACACCACCCGGTCTTTAAGCCCGATTCAACGACTACAAAATTGCGCGTAGTTTTCGACGCCTCTGCTAAATCTAATACAGGCATTTCCTTAAATGAAGCCCTTCATGTCGGTCACACTGTTCAGCCTGAACTGTTTGACATAGTTTTGCGTTTTCGTACCCACCGTATAGCCTTCATTGCTGACATTACTAAAATGTACAGGCAAATATTGGTACATCCTGAGGATAGAAATTTGCAGAGAATTTTTTGGCGAGCCGATGAAAATGATCCAATTCAAGAGTACGTGTTGAACACCGTCAGTTACGGTACTTCTCCTGCCGCGTTTCTAGCTACTCGTACGCTAAATCATCTAGCTGATATAGATTGCGAGCCAAATTCGCCAGTTGCCAATGCCATTAAAAATGATTTTTACGTAGATGATTTTATAAGTGGTTGCTCTACCGTTGAACAGGCAATCGACTTATCACGTCAAATTCGCGACACTCTGTCCAATGGAGGTTTTGAGCTCCGTAAGTGGTTGTCAAATTCAAAAGAAGTACTTGATACCATTCCCGAACACCTTGTAGAAACTGTATCATCGAAACCCCTTTCTGGCTCAAATGATAGTATAGTTAAGGCGTTAGGATTAATCTGGAATTCAACTTCAGACATTCTCATTATTTCATCCAGTGTATCTGATGTAATCAATAAAACCTCATTTACAAAGAGAGAATTACTCTCATGTATTGCCAGTATTTTTGACCCTCTTGGCCTCATTTCCCGGTAGTAATTCTGCCTAAAATGCTATTTCAAAAACTATGGCCATTGAAACTTGATTGGGACCAAAAATTACCACCCGATTTATTAGCTGATTGGTTAGCTATTTTGCAAGAACTTCCTAATATTGCAAATATTACTATTCCACGTTGCATTCTCGCTCCTGAGCCAGATGCTATTCTTGAATTACATGCTTTTGCCGATGCAAGTGTCGCCGCTTATGGTGTCTGCATCTATGTTCGTAGTACAACGTCACAAGGAGTGCAAGTTCGCCTCCTCACTGCAAAATCGAAATTAGCGTCACTCAGACCGCTTTTGACAATTCCTAGATTGGAATTACAAGCTGCATTATTAGCTTCTCGCTTAGTTAATAAAATAATTTCCGCATCTAGAATTTCATTCGCTGGAGTCTATCTATGGACTGATTCGAAAATAGTCTGTGACTGGCTTAAAGCCCTACCAAATCGTTCTGATGTTTTTGTTTCCGTTAGAGTATCAGAAATTCAAAATACTACTTGCGATTTTCATTGGAATCATGTTAGAACTGATCAGAACCCCGCAGATCTCGTCTCTAGAGGCTGCTCACCAAATCTTTTGATTACTAACAGTCTCTGGTGGAATGGACCTAATTGGTTGTCTCAACCTCAGAGTACTTGGAATGAATTTTCAACTAATTTTTCAGCAACCAAGGCCAACGTTTCACTTGCTACAAAAATTAATTCCTCACCAATTTTCAATGAATTAATTAATAAAATTTCTAATTACCATAAATTAACTCGTACAACAGCGTATGTACTGCGCTATGTGCACAATCTTCAAAATCGTAAATCTCCGATTCATTGCGCATAGGTGAATTATCTGTAGAGGAGATTCAACAAGCTGAACTTAAGCTCATTCATCATGTTCAAAATGAAGCTTTTCATCAAGACATATGTCAATTGAAGGCTAACAAATCATTGCTGCCTAACAGCCGACTCAGAAGTCTTACTCCATTTATTCATTCAGATTCCCTCCTACGTGTTGGTGGACGACTTCAAGAGTCAAAAATGTCGTTTGATTTTAAACATCAAATTTTGCTTCCGGCTAAGCACAAATTCACTCGGTCTCTTATCAATTCTTATCATAGACGTTTGCTTCACGCTGGCGTTCAGTCCACAATGGCCAGTATACGTCAAAAATTTTGGATTTTATCCACTCGTCGCACAGTGAAAAGTGTACTCAAATCTTGTATCACATGCTTTCGCTTTTCTAGCCCTCGTACTGAACAAATTATGGGTAATCTACCTGCTGTACGCATTCAAACTGAATTCCCGTTTTACAATTCAGGTATTGATTATGCGGGACCGTTCAATTTAAGATTAGGTACTGCTAAGTCGCGTACTTACTCTAAAGCATATCTTGCAGTCTTTGTATGCATGGCAACTCGTGCGGTACACGTCGAAGTTGTCTCTGAATTGACAACCAAAAAATTCATTGATGCGCTTATTCGATTTTCTGCACGTCGAGGTATACCGTTTTCAATTTCCTCCGATAATGCCACTACCTTTGTAGGCGCTAATAATGAATTGAAGGAACTCTGCAATTTCCTTGCAAATGAACGATCACAGTCTGAAATTCAGAATTTTGCAACAATGTTTAACATTTCTTGGCGTTTTATCCCTCCTCGAGCACCTCACTTCGGCGGATTGTGGGAAAATGCAATAAAAAACTTCAAGCGTATTTTCAAAACTATTTCATTCAACAAAATACTGGACTATGAAGATGCAACAACGTTTTCTGCTCAAATTGAAGCGATTTTGAATTCCAGGCCTCTTGTCCCACTCTCAGAGGATCCTGAAGACCTGCAATATATTTCTCCTGGACACTTTCTAATTGGAAGGCCTATCACCGCACTTCCATTTCCGTTACCTGAGACAACTCATATAGATCATCGTTCGCGCTGGAAAAATCTTGCTCTAGCTACGAAAGAACTCTGGAAAAAATGGTCTACTGAATACCTCGTTACTCTGCAAACAAAAGCAAAATGGACTGAGGAATCCGAAAATCTCAAGGTAGACACCATCGTACTACTTAAAGATCCTGGCACTGTTCCATCTACATGGCGCTTAGCGCGCATCATTGAGCTACACCCTGGGAAAAGATCAGAGGGTTCGCGTCGTAACAGTACTTACTGATACAGGACTCTTAAAGCGTGCTATTTCCAGCATTGCTCCTTTGCCTCAAGAAGAGGAATTAGATTAGTTTAATCATCATTTTTGTCTTATTTGCATATTCGCAATTATCCTTTTTTATTGACTATCACTTCATTGTTTGCGTATTTAGATTAGTCTTTGAATTTGTTTTTCATTAGTGATTCGGCATCACTTTTGAAGATTATATCTGCCATTTCAGCAGATTGTGTATCTTGCTTGATCTTGTCTAATTTTTTGTTTTTTGACTTGTCTCTTGTTTGGGCATCTCTCCTTGTACATACCGTGTGTCCATTTGTTCTATTATCTACAGCTCTGTTTGAGAGCCCCTGTTATTGTCGGATCTAACATAATTGTTGTTTGTCCTTGTTCTTTTTCTCTCTTTTGAGACATCTTTGATGCCTCAAGGGGGGTCCTTATGTTACATCCGACAAGAGTAGCCTTCATGCTACCATTTGTTCAGCGTTCGCCGCTTGGAGCGCTTGCATCGTGACTCTGTTTATTTGTGACTCACTTTGTCGATTTTGATTGCTATTTACTTTTTGTCACAATTTGTCACCCTTATTCGAATTTTTAATCGAATTTTTATTCTATTATTCATTATTGTCATTATTTTTTTGCCATTTATTTCCATTTATTTGTATCTTATCATTTATTTTGCCTTTGGCCTTACTTGATATTCGTCCGTGCGATTGTTTTGGCAGTGGCTGTTGCCTTCACTTCCTCATCATCACTTCCTGCTGCTTGGTTCGTTTTGAAACATCATCTTCTAAATTTTCACCCTTTTTAATTCAAAAGTGGTTTTCTCAGTGAGAAAATGTGTTATTCTAATCGTAAAAAATCCATTATCTACATGATAACTTGGATTCAAACTTCCACCGGCGATTTACATCTTGAATTGTGAGTAGAACTTCCTAACCATACCTGCACAACGTGAATCAACCTGTCGACCTTTGAAAGTGAATTTATTTCATATTTCGAACTTTATTATCAAAGAGAACGCTTTATTATGATTCATCAATCTTGTGGACTCACAAATCTCAACCTTTTCTACTGCCAGTGAATTTATTTTATCCGTTTCATAAATGGACCTGTATCCAACACATGCACCTGCCTGCATTCATCCTGACCTGTGGCTGTATCCACATTCGTTTTGATCATTTTCATTAGCAGTTGTCCATTGCTAGCTACGTGAACTTATAGTTTAGCAGATTTCCACGTCAATTATTCTTAGAGTTCTTATACTCATCTTTGGCCACCAGTCGCCAGCTCATTCATCACCTTGAATCTGATCTCTTCATGATTCCTCACTACACAGCTCTCAGTGCACCTGAACTGTTTGGTACGTTACGCCATGCCAACTTTTATGAGCTGCTAGGTTACATTACGCTCTGCCTAGAATTACTGAACTATTTAAGTCACGTCAAGCCCTACTTAAATTCTTCAGAGTGAGATTTATTATTGTGTGCGTGCTTTCGACCGTATTCACCCACAATAAATTCAAGAACTGTGAAGTATTCCCGCCTGGGGCTTCCATTCTACATTTCGTCGCCTTGTCTGTGCACAAGCCTCTGCACCAGCGCGCATTGCCTGCCGTGGTGCTTCCATCATCAATTGACATCTGAATTCTACTATAACTCTGGTTCCTGCCATCATTCGACTCCTGTCCATGGAGCTTCTACAAGACCCTGCCGCCCTGTTGGTACACAGGCCCTGGTCATCATCGCGCCTCCAGTAGCGCCTCTCTTGCCGACGTCTCAACCTGGTCGATCGTCCGATCGAGTGGACTCGATCCCATCTTGGATTCCCGCTGCCATCGCTGTTTTCTCCGCCGTTGGATCGGCGCCGTTCGTCGTCTGCACTGCCCTGGTGTTCGCCGCAGTGTCCGCCCTGAAGTCCATCTTCGCAGACCTCCAAGAAGTCCAGCTGGCTTGCGTTCAGTCAGTTGGCTTGCAGTTTTTATCATATCAGTTAAGTACTTGGTTCTGTGCCTTGGCACATATTGTATCATTGTTCACAAAATTTGTCTTACTTTATTTTCCGTCTCTCTTTGAGGTCGTGTTTAAATTTCTAATTATCGCGGTCCCTAATCAATTTTTTGTATTGCAGTAGACTTTCCTGAGTGTCTGTTCGTGCTTCTTAGCTGACATTCTTTTATTCGTTTCAATATAATTTTGTATTTGTAATCATACACTAAACATCACGTTCGTGTAATTCATACATCACGGTATTTTGGTTTTAAACAAAAAAAATAGCTCAATTCATTGATATAGATTGATTTACATATATAAAACCAACTTCATTCTAAATAATTAGCATTGTTCTCGTTTTTTTATTAATTTGCTGTCTTAAGGCTTAAATTATCATTATTTACTATTGTTGATGCCAATCGTATGGACGAACTTGTAAACTTGTATAATACTAAATATAATCTGACTGAAGAAAAATAAATATCCTCTTTAGCTCGTTAAGACATTCTGTCATACTCAAAGAAATTTCATTAAATGTTTTATGATTTCTCTAACTTGTGTTTTACTGAATTCGTAACAAGATGGTTATACACCTATATTAATTTATCAATATTTTTCTAACTACCATTTTGGTTTTCATTTCCAAATCAAACTTTGAAACTTCTATTACCTTTTACCAGAGTTTAAATTCATTACTTTTATGAGGACAGTTTGGGAGTTTCATTAAGGTTGCTCAACTCAGGTATTGACGACTTTTAATGTCACATCGCTTACACAGTCCGCTTAAAATTATTGAAGCCTACAACTTCAAATTAGCCCAAATCCCTCACAACTACTCAAAAAGCTATTTTTATTAGAAACTAATGCTATTTTTCAATAGAAAATCATTGCAGATCTACTAATATGTAGTAAAGAAAGATGTTTAGCCTACAAATAACTGGTACCGTATTTCAGAAAGGACGCACCTTAGAAATGAAAAAATCAACTATTATAATATTATTTTGGGTGTTATTCTATTATTATAGCACCATTGAGATGTTATAATAATGAAACTATTCCAATATTTTGGCACTCGGCTCGTGCACGAAACAGGTGAAGTGCCCGTATCTTTTACTGTACAGCACTTCACCTGTTTCGTGGGCACGAGCCGCCAGTGTATTTTGGAAAATTCCAACCGAATCTTATTCTTCCCTCTTCGTGAAGTTTAATACTCCAATAGTAATCAATAATGTACAGGTTCTTTTTTAAAAATAGGGTGAAACCCTGTCGGATATTTTTTAGACATTACAAACATTAATTGGATACTGGGATAGTATCCGTACCCGTGTAAGTGATATGCGAAGAATTCACAGAGTTTAGACCACCTACAGTATAATACTACAGTTGTTAAGTCATGTCAGAGGCCCTGACATTGATCAGGAGCGACCTGAAAACTCGACACCAGACCTCAGTCAGCCAGGTTACACGAATATTATAACTTTTCATTGAACGATATGTTAAGTCATTCTATTCTACGTAGGCCAAAAAGATATTTAGAGAAAAATCTATTCCATGTACTTCAAAAATTCAAATTCAATAGGTGCATTCTTTTTTAAACTGAATTAATGTTCGTCTTATAATAAACCAATGCTACCAACCCCATAGTACTGGACCTCCTCCTATGCGCAGGCAGCGTGTTGTTGCGATGTTGGTAGTTGACTTGAAGCGGACAGGGTGGGGAGGGCAGTTGTACATTATTTTTATTCTGAGTTTGGCTGTTGTTGAGTTGAGCCTGTAGTTCGGAGATTACACTTTCCGACAAGCGGTATGATGAGCAGTCCTCAGCATCTGGGAAAATAGCATGGAAATAAGTTGGTGAAACTCTAAATGATATCAGATTATTAGATTCTAATATACAATAATATTATAATAAATGAATGAATTAAATGAATTTTATTACCTTCATAAAAGAAAAAAAAAACATTTTAAAAACAGAATTATAAAAAACTTGGAGATTTACTGATCACTTTTTCTAGTAATTGTGATCAGAGTAAAAAAATATATAATAAATTTTCTGAGTCTAGTCTTATATAGCAAAGACACATAATTTCCAGGTGTTGCCTGCAGCGTACTAAATAATTGATATGATAATTCAGTTATTTCTAGTATAATTTAATTCTACCAAATTGGTATAATATTGTAGCCGGCTTTTCGTGTATTATATTACGCATTGAGCCTAATGTTTTTTTTTATTTGTTCCTCTATATTAATATAATTAAATACCGTGGATTGATAATTCAATCTAGGATATTTCACATGTTTTTATAAAGATGAATTTCAAAACCTGGGGCTCGATACATGATACAATACACCATTGTGTAAGACGGCTTGAATGGAATATTTCAACAATTGATAAGCTTGTTGGAATATTACGGAAAAATATATTATTTTGAAATGTGATAATTTGTAATTTTAGTTGACTTACCTGACTGCATGTCCAAGCTATTACAGATTTGCTGTGATGGCTCCATTTTCTCCCATACTGGTTTCGGTGGATCTCTTAGTGGTTCATCTATGGAAAATCAACATTAGTTATTCATTAATTGAGCAATAAATATGATTCGGAATGACTTATAGTAATCTATAGCAATTGTGTAAATCTTACCCAAATCTCAGAAATAGCGATCAAAATCGCAAAATCGCTACTAAACACAAATTTATCACTTGTGCTATGTTTTGTCAATTTTTCGATTTTCGATCGCTATTTCTGAGATTTGGGTAAGATTTACACAATCGCCGCCATTCAACTTTTCCTTTAGAATCCGACTCTCTTCAACTTACATTAATAAAAAATACAAATTTATGATTCCTTAATTAGTTATAACCCTTATTGTTGAAAAATGGCGTTTTTTAGCATATTTTTCCAATTATCTAAATAACCGTTGAAGTTACACACTTGAAATTGGTTCCATTGAATTCCTCAGCTAATTTTACATAGGAATTGATTATTTTAGAACCCGAGTAAAGCCTCTAAAAATTAGAAAAATTAATATATTTTGAAAAATCTCAATTTTCCGCCATTGTTATCTCGGTAACAAAGCGTTTCTGGGGAAACTTTTATGTCTACTTGGTGTAAGGAATAAGCCTGAGAAGTATTGCACATTCCTCCTGAAGCACCCTGTATAGCTGACGCCTATAAATGTTAGAAAGTTTCGTCTACTCCTTGTGCTGATGTTGTCAATTGGAGTTGACATTTAGCTATGCCTAGATAATGATTTTTTTCTAAAATTAGAAGAGACAATAGATGTTTAACATTAGCTGTTAGTACTTACATTACGTACAAGAGATAGACAAAACGGCTTGTCTAACTTTTGGCGTCAGTTTCATTAACAAAGTTATCAACTTATTCTAACTTACCTGTTTTATAAAATGAAGGACAATTCTGATTTGTTGAAGGACTCTGCGAGCTGTCCCAAGATTCGACCGCCGAATCGACTGAGGGTAGTCCCGGACTGGAGTAGCCTGGACCCATTCCTGAGGAAATATGTCAGATGATGCGAAAAATCAATTGAAAAAAGAATAAGCTATTGTTAAATGGTCAACTTACACAACCTAAAATTATTCAAGATGATGTATCTCCTTGTGCTATTTACAGTTTTATTGCCTATAAATTGTTTCAATTGTATCATATGAATACATATGATTTCAATCTTTGAAGTGTAGGCTATATATTGTATTCAGTCATTGAGCGTACTTCACAAAATAATGACTGAATCCGATTGGAATCAGATGAGTGGCAATTCTTCAGTGATTTGTTCAGCTGTCGAAAAAAGCTAGGCGGTTTCGTCTACCTCTTGTAACAGCTGGTGTAAAGCACTGGCGGCTCGTGCCCACGAAACAGGTGAAGTGCCAGTATCTTTTACTGTGCAGCACTTCACCTGTTTTGTGGGTACGAGCCGCCACTGGACTGTAAAGCATCTATAGTCTCTACTGATTTCAATAACATCGTCCATAGGGGTAGAAAAATAACATCTCTAATTGTTGTAATTGACAACATCAGCTGTTGGAGCGCAAAAGGAGCAGACAAAACCACCTGACGTTTTGCGTCAGCTATAAGTATAATTATATGTAAAAATTTCTCTGAATTCTTGAAATATTTTACCGATTATTATCTACATGTATATTATACAAATATTGATTGTAAATGTTATCAATAGATTTATAGACGAGAGTTCCCAACAAAAACTTGGTGGTTGCGGTTCTTCTTCTTTTTACAATGCTATCAATCCACAGATCCAGCATCAGCTCTCTATTGAAAAAAACATTTGTCAGCCAATTAAATTATACAGAATATCAGTAATTTGAATTTACAATTGAAGTATACTCTGGCCAAGCAAAGAAGAGCCTCTGGCAAGATGAGAAATTGACTTCAACTCGGACAATATTTGTTCAAAAATTATTGATTTGGTCTCAATTTTAGGAAACATTTTGATCTACAATTTGAGACCAAATCAATAATTTTTGAACAAATATTGACCGAGCTAGAGTCATTTTCTCATCTTGCCAGAGGCTCTTCTTTGCTTGGCCAGACTATACCTATCGAATTCAATTTGAAAACTCGATCGCCTTAAATTCTGCAGGGTACTCCTATTAATGTGCACTTCATAAAATGAAAAGACAAAATATTGTAAATAAACCACAGATTTATTAAAACACGAGATACTGGGTTTGGTTGCTACACCATTATAACCGAAACTGGTATTTAGATTTTTGATAAACATGTGGTTTGACAAAATCTTGAATTTTTATTTAATATGGATAACTACCACAATATCACCTTCACCACAAGGCCTACTCAACAAGTAGTACATGATTAGTTTTATGAAATTCTTTCACGGACATGTACGTAGTATCAAAGGCAATGACTGTTAAGTACTGTAAGATAATATCCATATGGATATAACTATTATATCCATAGTCAATGGTAGTATGCACTTACTTTGACTAGACCTTGCCACTTTCAGCACCACATTATCTCCGCTATGCTGTAGTAAAGCAATTGCCTGTGAAAGGGGCTGCTTCTCGATGCTCTGCCCGTCAATTGCTAGTAAACGATCACCAACATGCAGGGCACCTGTTTTTTCTGCCAAACCACCTAGAAAGTTGATAGAATTTTGTGTTAGAATACTGATATTCACTTCTGAAATACATTCTGTAGTCTATTCCTTTTGTTATAAGGGATTTTAAAAATGTAGGCCTAATAAGGTAATTCACTTCTAAAATATAGCCTTCATCTCATAGACTAGGCTATTCACTTTGTTACTGGGACTACTAACGTTGACTATTATAAATCAATAATGGATAACAGTAGCCTTCAAATTAAATTAAGCTTATTTTTCAAAAATAGTTTCGAATTATTTATACTGTAGTCAGTTTCAAGTGCAACTGAAAAAATTAAACACATATAGTCATGCTGACTATACAAAGTGTACTCTTGTAGACGAAGATATATGCTGTCCAAGCGAACAAGACCCTCTGGCAAGATGGGGAAATGACTCCAGCTTGGTCAATATTTGTTCAAGAATTATAAATGTGTTTCTAATAGTAGATCAAATTGTGTCCTACAATTTGAGATCAAATTGATAATTTTTGAACCAATATTGACCGAGCTTCATTCATTTTCCCATCTTGCTAGAGGGTCTTCTTTGCTTGAACAGACTTTACTTCAAAGGAAACTGGAGACATACGGTTGGAATGGGGGATTTGTGGGAATTTGAGCGAGCTTTGCAGATGGGGATCAATGTACAAGAATAATAATTATAAGAATGAACAGAATAAAAAGGAATAATAATTATACATACTTGGAGTGAGAGCAGATATAACTATAGGTTCACAGCAGTCTTCAGATCCAGCTATCGTTATACCCAGTGGACCTCCATTCCTCTCCAGTTCAACAGTATATACAACACTAGGCTCTGCTTGTACTTCTGAAAAATTGATTTGAAAAACAAAATCGATATAGGCCTTCTTATTAAATTAAAATACTCAAATGAATTTCTGAACATAAATTGAAACTACATCTCCTGCTTCTCAATTGAAGATTATACCTACTCATTTTTCTACCTGGAGGCTGTATAATTCATGAGGAATTAAAGCTGACGCATCAAAGTAAGGTGGCTTCGTCAGTCGTTATACGTGACGTAACATTGTAGCCTATCAACAGCTCATGTTCAGCATCTATTTTATTCTTTGCGTGATTCCGAAAACATCATACAGTGATACAGTCATTCCTGAATAATAACTCTAACAAAAACAGCTGTTGGAGCGCACAAGGAGTACCTAGACGACACAAGGAGTACCTAGACGACACAACCGCCTAACTTTTTGGCGTTAGCTTTAATGTTTATTCCAAATTGCTTACTGATTTCTCTACATGATTCTGAAATATTGCCCACTTAGCAGTAAGTTATCTACATTTTTCGCTAGAAGTATTATTCCCTTTATTATTCTAAGTGCATGGTATAGCAGATATAGTTTGTCCAAGCAAAGAAGACCCTCTGACAAGATGAGAAAATGACTCCAGCTCGGTCAATATTGGTTCAAAAATTATTGCATGGGTCTCAATCGTTGGAAACATTCTGATCTACAATTTGAGACCAAATAAACAATTTTTGAACCAATATTGACTGAGCTGGAGTAATTTTCTCATCTTGCCAAGGGGTCTTCTTTGCTTGGACTGACTATACAAAGAACTAACTGTTGACAAATGATTTTTATTAATGCGCTTGCCAGGAAAGTAGCGGCAAGCTGTCTGCGAGAGCATATCGCACGTCGAGAGCTATAAATATATAGCCTCCTCCATTTTTACCAATACGCTTTCGCAGATAGTTTTAGATTGTCCTGAGGGAGCTATCATGAGTAAAAGCCATTCTTTAATTGATATTTTCTTGGAATTACTCCATCTAATTCTCAAACAACTCAAGTATTCCCCCACCTTTTTGAATAGTGAGCGTGACGATGTCAGGCGCCGATTGCAGCAGATCAACTGCCTCATCGAGAGTGAGCAGCTCAAGGCTGCAGCTGTTGACGGCCAGGATGCGATCTCCGGGGAAGAGAGTGCCCGATCGATGGGCCACCGAACCGGCGCGAATCTGCGATATCACCATGCCGTGGTTGCAACCTACAACACACAAAATGATGCTAAACTTCATTGGGAAATATTCGTGATAAATACGGAAATATGGTGTTATGACACCATAACATACCGATTTTAGAAAATATCTCAAGTCTGAGATGTGCCTATTCAGAATGTGAATGTATCATACTCGCGATTGAAGAACTCCTTTTGAGGTAGGTAGTGGGTATTGGCCACTCGATGAGTGTGGTCACTATGTGATCGTGGAGTTAAATCACGTACACAGTGCTCGAACACATGTACGATTGCTCGTGGATTGGTGGTCAGTATGTACTATGTATCCAAGTATACATTGGTGGGGTAGAACCTATCCGTAAGGCTGAGGCCGCACTGCCGATGGGTAGAGCTTGGAGGGTGGAGGGTAGATGTTGAATCTATAGAACATATACACCATCCACAGTAATACATCGTATGAATGGTATGTGTTCAGCCGCCATCTTGAATATGGACAACATAACCTCAAAAAACAGTATGGTGTCATACCATTCATTCGATGTATTACTGTGGATGGTGTGTAAGTTCTATAGATTTACCATCTACCCTCCACCCTCCACGCTCTAGCCACCGGCAGTGCGGCCTCAGCCCAAGGGTCCCCCCACCATTTGTCATACGAACATGAACTTACTATAACTATGTAATAGTAATTTGTATTTTGACGTGACCTATACAAAATTATTGTAAATTTTTGACAATGGCAATAAAATATTTGATTTGATGTAGGGGACATGTTCAGCATTACTGTTTTTATGGAGAATAAACACCAGATTAATTGAAAGGCTTGAAAGATTTGGTGTTACATTTTGTTCCAATATACGTAGTTTCAATTTGTTTTTCAAAAAAATTTCAAATAAAACGGACTTGATGTGATTGAAGCCCTATATTAGGACTTCGTTCACCCAACACTGTATTTATTCTCAGCTCTATCAGGATGGCGAGCTGTCTGCGAGAGTACGTAGAAACGAGAGCGAATACAGCTATGGAGGCTGAATGTTGTTCAAAATGTCAAATACATGATCATATTATTCGTACAGAGAATGTTATGCTGATAATTAGAAGAGAACATTCATATTGACTTCTTATCAAAACAGGTTAAATGCTATATAACGAGTAATAAACTGAAAATAAGAGGACTAATGCATGTTTTCTGAATCAATTGAGTGGAAATGTTGTTCAGAATGTCGAAATTATGATTGTTTCATTGATACATACAATTCTATAGAACACAAAGAAATCTGAATGTTCCAACTTTTGAAGGGTATAAATGGTGAAATTTTTTTTCCAACGTTATGAACTTTTAACCATATAAAATTGTAGCAAATTGAATTCTGAACAAAAAATGTTCAGTGACTTTTTTGTCTAAAACGCACCTAAACGTCACAAATTGAGATTGAAAGGTGACAGAAACAGACAAGAAAGTAGTATGATAAGATAGCTACTATAAATCCTGAGCGATCTTGGGAGAGTCATATAGTAATCAATTCTTATGTAAAATGAGCTGAGAAATCGAATGAAACCAGTCAAAAGTTTGTAACTTCAATGGTTAACAAGATAATTGGCAAAATAAGCTAATTCGCTCTCGAAGATCGCTTCAGACTGTCCCAACAGAGCTAAGCATTATTAAAATTCATTCCCCAACCGCCTTAATTTTATTGGCTTCAGCTTCAAATGAATATGAGTAGTTACTTTAATTTGAGTATTATCAGTTGTTTCTATAGATATCCCAAGACTGATACTCAGGCTAGCCAATTTAAAACCAGGGGACTCGCGTGGTTTTTTGGCGCCCTGTGAGAGATTTTTGCAGGCGCATCCAAGCTTTTTTGTCATGTTAAATTGATGAATAAAGGAATTTGACTTTGAATTACAGCTCTGCCTACGATCAAAATGGCCGAAATCATAGGTTAGAAAAGTTTCCAAATTCAACCAGTAGATGGCAGCAGTTGACGGGTGATGTTTCAGTTTTGACTTGGACACGCCTTCATGCCCCGCCTGCTCTTTTCTTATTGGTTGATAGTGTTTCGTGCGCTGTGTCCTACAAAATGGCTGCTAGCAATAAAATGATGGATGGTGTATTATACACACAAAATCATGCTGATTTACTATTAACGAACTTGTGCTAATACTCATATAATATTTATTTATGTATTCAGGCTGATAAGATTCTATCAAGTTACTATTTGAAGAATTTATTTATAGAATTTAGACTCAGTTATACTTTTATCGTTTAACCTATTGAGCCAGAACTAGACTTTAATAGTTCTATGCTGTATGAAATGAGATGGAAATATGATTACGCACTCCCATCCTATACTCATTAATTCTTTTTTTTCATACAATGAATATGATGAAATAGAACTCAAACTATTAATGATCTTATTCTAATACCGATATCTTGCCAGAAAAAAGTTTGAAAAACTACAACAATTCGGTCAAAATATTAGGGAGAAGTTTTTATCGGAAACTGGCTTGTTATTGGTCGACAGAGTGCAAGGTGATTATCAGCCAACAATAGAATTAAATTCAATAGGGGAGTTTCTTTGCTTGCTTCATACACAAATCGTGGTTTTTCAATTTAGCAATACATGAGTTATTGATGTATAATGAATGAGTTTATGCAGAGGAAATTTAATAATTTGTTGTGGATTCAAGTTGTTGATAAAATAGGTTTTTCATCAAATAGTGGAAAAAATATTCTAATAGTCCAATTAAAATTTTCGAAATTCCCGTTTTGAATCAGTCGCCGCGGCGCCCCCTTGGCCGGTCGCACACTCCGCACACCCCACGCGAGGGCTCTGTTTAAAACAATCTTAATTACGAGGGAAAATAATCTTATTAACACAATTACCGTGTCAATTCATGCACTCACTAGTCATAGTAATCCCCAGGCCGCAATTCTTGTTATTGGCCAGTTTGACAGTGAAAATGCCCGTTGCCGGCACCACCGACTGCGCAATGTCGAACTGCACACTCAGAATGGCCGACGATCCGTGTAACAGCTGTTCGAGTCGTCGAGGCTCGGCGCAGATCGGCGGAGGACAGTCGTTCACTTTCACCACACGATCGCCGACTCGCAGGCAGCCGCATCTGAAAACAAAATTGAAATGGAAAATAATATCAATCATAATCATAGAATAAAATGAGAGTTTGTTAGGATGTGGACCCTAATCGTTCATTTTGACAATTTTTCGTGCTCTAAATTTCTTCAAAAATCTATATTTTTTCATAGTAAATGGTGATTTTGGTGATCTTCCTCGTGTTTTCGGACTCTCTTGATTCGGAAGAACTTTAAAAAAATCTCAGTATATCATATCATATCAAGAAATACCATGATTTCCCATCGACGGAAATTGATGTTATGGGTCGTTGGAACTTTCCTTTTGGAACTCCCCACCGAATACGGCATACAAATACTAAGGAACTATAAAGACTTAAAGTATTTATAGAGCCCTAACAAATACGAATACAAATACAATACGGTCGCCACCAAACGCATCTAGAGATGAAAAGAAAATTATTAGTCTTTTAGTACCTATAAATAGTCTGTCTAAGCGGAGAAGACTCACTGGCAAGATGAGAAAATGACTCCAGCTCGGTCAATATTGCTTCAAAAATTATTGACTTGGTCTCAATTGTAGGAAACATTTTGATTTACAATTAGAGGAATTCGATTTTCTGAACCAATATTGACCGAGCTGGAGTCATTTTCTCATCTTGCCAGAGGATCTTCTTTGCTTGGACAGACAATAGGAGGAAAATTGCAATTGAAAGGTTGTTATTGTCCATTCATTTCCTTATCTAGAATTAGATATCAATTCTGCTATCATCCTTGATGAATACTTATGGAAAAAGACCATTAAATTCAACTACTCAACTTGATACATTATTATGAATAATCTTGTCATGTTGTGCATAAACTTGAGTAGATCAACTTTTTAGAAAATTGAACAGTGAACGCTCTTTGTTAGAGTGTTAGAACGCTTTGCAGCCCTTAAAGGTATGCAGCCCTTAACAGTTAACACACATAAGAAAATTAATCAAATTTGTTGATTGAATGTTAATGCAGTGGAATTTTTCCATAATCTAAGAACTTAGATGTTGTCACAGAAATGAAGTGGATTTTTGACAACATCATATTATCATTAAGCTATGGAATGAATGGCAATTGGAAAAAATATTGGCTGATTTATTCACTCGATTGAATAATAATTTATTAATTTATTCACCTTTCAGCCGGTCCATTTGATTCGATACAGGCGACAACAGTGCTCTGCTGTGTTTCGGACCATTGCAGCATCACTCCAAAACTGCCTTCCTGGTTGGCATGCAGAGAGACTAACATATTCTCACAGTGCACTATACCTCCTATACCTGAAAAATTATTCAAAGAAATTGAATAACATCAAGACAATCTACAGAATAGTATCTACAATCTACAGACTGGACAGATATGAGTTATTAATAAAATATTTTTGTATTAATTACTGCAACTCATGTTCATATTATGTTAATCACAGTACCCTTCAAGTATTTCTATTTGAACAAAACTTGTTTCTGTCCCCTATAAGGTATTCTCAAGTTTGATTTACTAACGGTACTTGTTTCATACTTGAACTAAAACCTTTTGAGAAAGTCTCTTGGGAGAACGAAAAAAGTTGTTAAAGTGTACTGTGATTATGATCTTTATCTATTAACGTGCAGTGGTAGCAGTCCTATAGTCCATTCACGATGACTTGAGACGAGATAAACAAAAGCTCTGCATGTGTGTGTGTTCGACTGGAGTGGCCTGGTTTTAGCCACGACATAAACAAGTCACAGCAATGCCGAGATCCCGAATTTTGTTGTCGGGACTGTAACCAAAGCATTGACACAAAAACTTTTACTCTAATTGTTTGTTCATTTTAGGTTCATGCAGTCGGGAGACAACTGAAACAAGCATTTTCCCAATGTTTATCTATAAAAAAGATTACTTAAAGATACTTATTCTACAATAAAATTCAGGATTTCTGCATTGCTGTGACTTGTTCATGTCGTGGCTAAAACGAAGCCACTCCAGTCGCACACACACACACACATGCAGAGCTTTTGTTTATCTCGTCTCAAGCCATCGTGAAAGAACTATAGACAAAAATGAAACTTACTGTACCGGTAAATTAAAACAAAATTCCTAAGTAAAGTCAGGCAAAAGTTCGACAGTAATTTGATGATAGCATTTCCAATTTAGCAAACTAAAGACTGTACTACTTGAAGCGTAGAGTATGCTAGAGCACAAGTTTTCTATTCTTATTGCTGTAATTAATGTGATACTTTACTTTACCTGTATCATGAGAAGGTAGCTTGCAGTGGTTAACGTAAATAGGACCCTGTCTTGTGGTAGAAGATCCTGGACTAGAAAGTGTAGGGGTGGAGGTAGTGTACCATTTATTTTTACCGTAACCTGAAAGAAATTAGAAGTATTAGGTTCTCATTTCAACTTGGTATCACAATATAAGATTTCAAGACAATAATTTTCCATTCAATATTCTATAATACTTTTTGTGGACTTGACAACATTAGAAAGACTTCAAAATTGAATCTACTCATCTACTTGATCAAGTTGACTTGACTCATGTATACGAGACATAGGCTAAGCTCTAAAAAAGAATAATATGAATGTATAGTGTTTTAATTTCAAATTCACAATAGAGTGAATAGATATATAGATATAGTTCAGAACAAGTTACCTCTCAGATTAAATGTAGGTGCCGTGAGGACTTCAATAAGTAGGACAGAGTCTTTGGGATGCCAAAGTAAGCTATATACATCACTGGCTGTCATGTCTGATCCTTCGACCCTTGTTCCATTCACGGCTAGAATTTGGTCACCGGGCATGAAAGCACCGCATCTGAAAATTGAGAAAATGGAATTTTTGAAGAATTTTTGCCTTAATTATGGGAAATTGTGAGGTTTATTGAGGAACAAAAAAGGATTACAGTGGTCACATTAATATTATATGAGTGAATAAAAAACAAAAACAAGAATAAAAAATGTATAAATACAGATTTATAGATGTTCTCTACGATTGATCACCGACGTAAATATGCATTGGTCTGCATGTCTATGATAAATCCTAGTAAATGTTATGTTACATGTAGCAGCTCGTCATGGATCAATAATCCACCTTCATGGATGTTTCAATAGGCGCACCACATTGGGGAAAGTGGAATTTCAAAGTATATTATCATTTATTATATTTTAATTCTATTACCCAGTAATCATAATAATTATTCCAATGGGTGAATTCAGAGAGAATAAAGTTGTTGAAATTAATGATAACAAACAACTTAACGAGGACTTTATCTTCACATGCAAAGATTTTGATAAGAGTTCATCAACACTTTTCTCCATTGTATTGTAACTGTAAGCTCAAAAAGTGCAAATAAAGTAATGTAATTTAAAAGTGCAATTAAAGTTATATTCTATTTTAATCTCTGGTAAACTCAAAAATATTACGTATAAATTTGGTCGAATCTAAGAATTCATTAAAAACTTTGAATTGATGATGAGAGGTTTTTGAGGTTTAGAGTCGAACGTTTTCCATTCTACTTACCTTTCAGCAATACTCCCAACTTTCACATGCCCGATAACCAACGAGTTATGCCTGGTCGACACCAGTGTCAATCCCAGACTATGCGGCCTTGTGGTGTTCACTTCCACCAGCAGTGTCCCATGCGAGGAACGCAAATGATCCATGTTACTCACGTTGTACTCGATGGTCAGGGTGGACACAGGACCCCCGGAGTCCTTGAGGATGGTGTGTGCCTCCGAGAGAGTGACAGAGTGCAGAGGACGGCCGTCGACTGAGATGAGACGGTCGCCTACTTTGATGGTGCCTTCTCTGTGGGGGAAAATTAATGAAATGGAAATTGATAAATTAATATTTGTATATTACGCTACAAGCACGTGACCTCTTTCCTAACACTCTTTTTCCGATCTAGTAGGAGTGTCGTCTACAAATAAAGCCTTCCCACTCTCCTTAGGAACCCCAAAATTCCGTCTCTGGGCAGTGTGGCGGAAAATACTTATAACGAATGCTGCAAAGCCCTCAATTATTAAATTGTTAATCAAAGATTGTGAGGATGCGACTCAAAGATTTTATTGAGAATAGGGAATCAGATAATTCGAAGAGTTCATTGACAAAAATGCAATAGATGATTTTTTAGCATAAGATTGGAAAATTCAAAAAACTTAATCATTGTTGCTAGATTTTTCAAAACATTGGAAAGATACAAAAAATTAATTGTTGCTGGATCATTCTAAGAATCATGATATTCCATACCGTGTTTCAATAACTTTCTGATAAGACATAACTGTCTTATCAAATCTTATCATAACTTTAATCATTACAAATCTATAAAAATTACCATAACTTTAACAATATAGGCCTGGCAATCATAATCGTTGTCACATGTAAATAAAACATAAACTTTATCCATATATTAAAGAATTTAAGCCTTTTTTGCAACTGTTAAAGTAATTTTCTACTAGATTAAGGTACATTATCGTAAATTTTGTAATTATTGAATTTTGTGGAGGAAATAAATTTGATTTGAATTGAATTGAATTTGAATTACAAATGGCTTCTGTACCAGTTTCGGTTTCTAGTCATTACTGCATAGAAGCTCCGTAATATTCTAGTAATTCTCACCTATCGGCAGGTCCATTCGGTCGAACCTGAGTTATAACCAGAGGCATATTATTTTCTGGATTCGACTGGACCCCTCCTCTGAGCGTGATGCCCAGGCTGCCAGATATGTCGCGCTCAATGCAGACATGCGTCAGCTTACATGTCACGCTTACATCTTCTTGTCCTGTTGACAAAAAAGTGGAAAAAATAGCCAGTCAAAAATGAACCAACTTCAAATCAAAATCAAAATTTATTGCCAACGACATATTTTATAGACCACGTCATAAAAATCCTATAGGTTTTCAAGTTGTTCATAAAATCAATCACATATCAATCTTGAAACTCGTTCATATGAAAGTTAAAATATTCATTATTATTGTGAAAACAGTTTCTTATAAAAAATACTCGATTTTTAATTGAAAATTTATTACAGATAAATTTCTAGCATAAAATGGTAGGTGATTGTAATATTTAATTGCATAAGCCCTAAAACTCTCATGACTAGATTTGTAGCGTCAATATTCATTTCTTAGGTTCAATCGATTACTTGTATTGTGAGAATGAATAGTAGAATCCAATAGATAGTTCTTACGATACTTCTTTTCTTCTAGGGCTACTGTATTTTGAAACTTCAAAAAATGATTATAATCAGGGTACCCTTTTAGAAATATTTTTTATTTCACACACAACATGTTTCGGTTAATTTGCCATTTTCAAGTGTAAATAATAACAGTGTGATAATAATACTATTTTCTACAACTGCGCGTGAAACAAGATTTTACGAGCTGAATTCTCCTCGTAAAGAAGCCCATTTTTGAGAAGAGTTTCCATTACGCTCGCAAACCATCTGCGCATGCGCAGTAGAATTACTTTACGCTCGCTAAGCAACTGCACATGAGCAGTGGATTTACTTTACGCTCGCTAATCAGCTGATCATGGCTCGCCAAAAGAAGGTCAGGTGGAGTCATAACATAACCTAACAAAAGTCGACAATGTCTGATTGTACCTGTACCGGTAATTACACAAGAGTAATTTAATAGTTCGCAGTATTTGAGGACTGAAAAAACTGTAGATTAACAGGTTCGTGCAGTTGTAGAAAAAATATTTTATGTAATTCGCGCGTAATGCTTCTTTATCGCTCTTGCAAAATTATCATGCTCCGCTACGCCTTCGCGTGATAACTGTTTTGCGCGAGCGATAACGTTGCGCATTACGCTCTTAATACATAAATAGCTATTTACGTATATTAAACACTGGAAAAATATAAATATAGGGTGAGCACATAATTCTAATCGTAACAAATGAAAATATCATTAGTAATATTCACTAATTACTGATTACTATAATATCTACTATTTACTGATTACTATAATATCTACTATAATTATTAATTTATCACCATAATTAGACTGCGACCAATTGTCGGAGGGATAGACGTGGCTCTCCTTTTCGCCGTAGTTGGCCAAATTAGTGATGAGATTGCAGTCGTTCTGATCAATGGCAGTCAACATTTTCTCATCGTTTCCGTTGCGATCCACAAAACCCGGGCATAGAGCTTTGTCTATGCTCCCTGAAAACAGAAAACAATAGATTGGATGCATTTAGAATTGAGAATTGAATTTGAAAAGAGAATAGAGAAAACAGAATGAAGCGACTTCTTGGTTTGTCTGACAAGACGAATAATTAGAAGTTTTAACAGTAATAAAGTATTATAGCCACTGGCCGCTCGTGCCAAAGAAACAGGTGAAGTGCTGCTCAGTAAAGATACTTCACCTGTTTTGTGGGTACGAGCCGCCAGTGTAATAACAAGAAGTATTTTTTAAGTAAAGGCGTCTTGATGGAGTACGGTAGATAATTTGAATAGAGATTAAAGAGACTACTATCAGAAACTAAGCGAATTAGTTTGAATGGGAGGTTACGCCAAAAAGTTGAATAGTTTCATTTGTTCCTTGTGCACTCCAACAGCTCATGTTGTCAATTAGAGTTGTAATAATTCAGCTTTGCCTAGTAGATGCCATTTTTTAAATCAAGTCGTCTCAAAAGATAAGTGATGTTGTACTGAATGAAATGAATCTGGTCATTTTAACACTGGCGGCTCGTGCCCACAAAACAGGTGAAATGCTAGTATCTTTTACTGTACAGCACCTCACCTGTTTCGTGGGCACGAGCCGCCAGTGCAATAGATGCTTTACATCAGCTGTCAGTAGGTTACATCACGTACAAGAGATAGATGAGATCGCCTAACTTCTTGGAGTCAGCTTTGAGAATATTATCAATCAATGATTAGTATTAAAAATCATTGATCAATTTTATTAATGATTAGAGAATAATTATGTCCGATAATTTTTAACTGAAAAAACAGTGTTGATGAAGTACTAAATGATGTACAAAAAGTACAAGCCTGTGCTGATGAAGTAAAAGCCATCTTTCGATTAGCAGGTGGGGGTGGGCTGCTTTCTCAATGCTCCACTCTCATTGGTCAGCTGCTGCGAGTGGAAGTGGCAGGTCTCGTCCAATCGCAGAACTTCTCAGCGGCCCAACAGAGGAATTCACCATTTTGTTTTCGAGGGCTTCCATTTTCTTAAACGAGCGTGTCATTCATCGCTTCGTTTACGGATTTTGGTACAAGTTTCGAAGGTTTTTAGCAAACTATCGTCGGAAAATACGTACATTTCAACAGTAATTGATTCATAGAATAATTAAATTGTGTTAAATTTCCACAATCAAACGATTTGAAACAACATTGTTGAAAAAAATTATCTACATTGAATCGACAGTAAAAATGTTGAATAATAGAATTGAATCATTGATTTCCCTCATGTTCATTACAAATGGATTATTTTATATTATTAGGTATATATTTTAATAAGATTACGGAATATAATATATTGTCATGAAAACTCTATATTATGATGGTTGGAAATTGTAGAGTTTTTGTCGTGCAAATCATTCAACGATATGATTTATGATGAAAATATAATATGAATTTATGATGACGTTGAGCTTCATCTATATTAAAATATGGATTTTGATAGGACACCACCAGACTGCCCATTCATTGAGGAGAAGAACAACAAAGAAGAGACCAGAAACACTCATGATAAACACAAATGATAGATTTATCTAAGGTTATTCAAGAATTTAAGAATAAGATTGAAGAATTGTTAGATATTGCAGTACACCAACTGATGGATAATTATGATGATAACTAATTAGAATCTCCAAATATTGCTATATAAATAGACAAAAGACTTCTGCAACTGCAAATATTGACAATGTAATAGCAAGCGAGATCCATTTATAAAGCGATATATTGAGATTCTAATTTATCATTATTATTATTATTATTATCATCATTATTATTATTCAATAAATTTTAAATAAATTGTACTGTACTTGAATGAACAATACAAGTATTTTACTGTACTGTAATCAAGAATACAAGGAGCTACAGATGCTGTTTGAAACATCAAACATGGTATAAATATACAGCCAAGTCTATTGAAGTATACTAATAATATTTGCATGAGAGAGAGAGAGAGAGAGAGACAAGAGACTGATTGATTAATAAAACAAAAAAGAGAGAATACCATGATAAATTAGCTAAGACGACGGCAACAAGTCCAAGTTGGTAATAAGATAAACGGTATTACTAACTAAGAGAATAAACTTCTCCGAGAATAAGCTATTTGCATATGACATTCGAGTTAAAGCCAGTGTTAAGCCCTGAGGGGACGATGAAGAGAACCTTTAAGGGGAGAATTGGCATGAAGGGAAACCTTCTAGTGCAAAATTCGAGTAAACCTCAAGAGGGGGGCTTAGTGAGGAACCTAAAAGGGGGATATTGAGAATTCCCCAACTGCAGAAGCGCAAAGCTTGCTTAAATTCACACAAATCCTCCATTCCAACCGTATGTGTCCAATTTCCTTTGAAGTATAGTCTGTCCAAGCAAAGAAGACATGCTATCAAGATGAAAAATGACTCCAGCTCGGTCAATATTGGTTCAAAAATTATTAATTTTGTCTCAAGTTGTAAAAAACATTCTGATCTACAATTTGAGACCAAATTAATAATTTTTGAACCAATATTGACCGAGCTGTAGTCATATTTCCATCCAACCAGAATGTCTTCTTTGCTTGAACAGACTATGATTATCTCCCCAAAGATTTAGCTGAATGTATGCAGTTCTGTGTTCCTGGTATTCTAATTAAGTCGGACATGTTTCTTGCATGAACATAAATTAGCTTGAGAGATTTTGTTTTACATTTAAAAGCGATTAATTTGAATTACAAATCTGTAGATCATTCTGCTGGGATTATGATTGTTTAGCGTGAGGAGCTGTTTAGAATGCAGAAATATGTTATCTCTGTGTTAAGAATTATTCTTTGAATATTTTGCTGGTAGCCTAGCTGGGCCAATATTACACAGTAAAATCCTATTATCTTATGAAAAGAGATGAAAATACGGAATCATATTCTCCCATGGCACAGTATTATACGGTAATATTCCTATTATCATATGAAATCATATTATGAGAAGAGATGAAAATTTTCATTTTCATATAATAATAGAAATATCACCGTGTAATACCGGCCTTAGGGTAGTTGATCAATCAATCATTTATTCATCAATAAACTATTACAATGATCTATAATGATAGATATTATAATCTGAAAAAAGCTAGGCTTAGCCTGTCCTGTATAGTCTGTACAAGCAAAGAAGACCCTCTGGCAAGATGAGAAAATGACTCCAGCTAGGACAATATTGGTCCAAAAATTATCAATTTGACTTCAAATTGTGGGAAACAATTTGATCTACTTTTAACAACACATTTTTGATTCTTGAACAATATTGAGCGAGGCATTTCCCATCCTGCCAGAGGGTCTTCTTTGCTTGGTCAGACTATAACATTTCTCTTTCAATTTCAATTGATAATGATGTCCAAAAGGTTATGTATATATGTCACGCACTTCAAATTTCTGGTCCGGGAATACTCACAAGAATAGTTCAAAAGTAAAAACAATAATTTTGAATTTAGTAATGTTGTTAGACAGTCGAAAAAGCACTTGAAAACTTTAAAACTCCAATAACATGTAATAGAATTATAACGAATTTAACAGTATATTATGGAAGAATAGCGATTCGAGGAATTTATTTAGCCCTACAACAATTCTTTATTTGATACTAAATATGATATTTTAGATGAAATGAGTGTGCTTGTTTGTTAAGGACTGAATAATTACTTAATGTAGTGTTCATCATTTATTGAATAATTATCAATTATGTATCAATCCCATTAAATAATAATAATTATTCCTCATGGAAACTCAAAATACTGACCACCAACACAAAACTTATTTGAATAATTCAACTATATTTGTGCTATCTTCAGTGTGATTATTTTCTCCTTTCATCACTGGCGCCTCGTACCCACGAAACAGGTGAAGTGCCCGTATCTTTTACTGTACAGCACTTCACCTGTTTCGTGGGCACGAGCCACCAGTGCTTTTCATTGAACCACTTCTTTACCACTTACTTTAATAAATACCTCTTCCCTCAGAATATCTTTTTATAATCTCCTCCATACCCTTTAAGAATTCTTTTTCTCTCATATTCAACCCCGGTTCATTTCTTCTTCCTTTTTCTCCATTTTCTCATTCACGCTCTGTCCGTTCTCTCTCTATCTTTAACTTTTATTTCTCATCTCTTCTCACTCTCTCTCTCTCCATCCTCATCTCTAGTCACTCCTCTCCTCTCTTTTTCTCAGACCAGCACCAAAATTACATTACATCCACCTTGGCTGAATTACATGCAAAGACACGTCAACAACTCAAGAGATGATAAAGGGCAGACTCTTGTGTTTCATTTCCGTCCCATAAATTTCTCCTTTGAATTACCTTCTGTCACCGCCACTACAATTCATTCAAGTTATTCCATGTGGAACGACAAAGAAATGAGTTATTTTTACATTCAAATATTATTCGCGTAAACATAATATTATTTATTTCTTCTGTGTGCAATTATTATATGCATTGAATTTATTATTTTCGGCAATGGTGAAGTGAATTTGTGAAGTGATTTAGTTTTAGTTGTTAATGATGTTTTGAAATAAAAAATTTTGTTCTAAAATGACTATAAGTTATAAGAACTATAACCCACATGGTTTTCCATGTTTTCATTTGTGGAAAAGGAAATGGAACAAACCTTTGGGTCTCCCCACTAATGAAAGCATACGCTAATAAATAAATACATATGCATTATTAAAAAAGTTCATGAAAGTCTATCATTTATGTTATTTAAACACATTATTTTTGTCGAATCTGATTGAAAATGTTAACTTTCAATTGTGTCGCTGAGTGTCTCGTTTGAGAAACCACGATTTTTGGATGTCAGATTTTTTGTTATCTTAACAAATTTTAATAGATTGAATGAAGCTTGACGAATATGATGACACGAGTGCAGAGAGTTATTTGTCAAGTTTTGTTCAGCACTGCCGGCTCGTACCCACGAAACAGGTGAAGTGCCCTTATCTTTTTACAGCACTTCACCTGTTTCGTGGGCACGAACCGCCAGTGGTTCAATGTAGTAAAGTGGACACAAAAACTGGACGTCCAAAAGTCGCAGTGTGTAGGAAAGGGCTAAGTTATAGGCTAATCTTAATAGTAACCTGAATTTATCAGTTTTATAGATTATAATAACAAAAACAACATATTATTGACGATTTTTTAAAAAAATAGTACGGTACCGGTATAGTATTATTATATTTCAAGGAGTGAAGAAAAATTATGAATGATGATTCATGATGTGATAATAATATTGTGATGTAACTACGAAAATCGATAAAGTTCCGTCATCATTGTGAATAATTCGTATGGAAGATCCGAAGAGGATATCCAAGAGAGATAAGAGAAATGAGAGAAAGAGGGAGAAGAAATTAAAAAACTTAGAGGGAGAGAGAGTGAAAGTGAGAAAGAATGAGACGAAATGAAAGTGAAAGAAAAGAGAAAAAGTAAGAGAGAATTTTTGTTTCATCTCATGTATTATGTTACATGTCATTCATCAAGTACTGTAAAAACTCTTCTTTTGTTCCATAAATAAATCAACTCAATGACCGCAAGGCTACTATCAAAAGAAATGTCTGGCTCAAGATAGGCTCGAAGCCATTCTAACTGTTATTATTGGGTAGTAAATTTAATTACTTTAATTGCCATCCCGGAGTTGGAGCCACAAAAATAGCGTTCACAATGTCGTCCACAGTGTTCAAGCCTCCGCAACAAATCCATGGGACAAGTTGTAGAACTTGTGACTAAAACTTTTTGTCTTGGTTCACTTTCCAATCGAACTAATAGGCTACTTGTTTGAATAATTTATCTAATTGCAATGTATCATATCATTACTGAAACTTTTGTTTTCATCTTTATAACAAACTTATTTATAGATAGACTTATCTTACTTAGATAGAAGGAGATTATTATAATAGGCTACTTATTTTCCCTTAGGGCTACTATATTCATTGAAACTTTAAAATAATTGAATATTGTGTAGAGATTATTGTGTATAGCTGACGAAAAAAGGTTAGGCGTTTTCGTCTGCTCCTTTTGCGCTACAACAGCTGATGTTGTCAATTAGAGATGTCATCAAGTCATATAGTTGCCTAGGTGATGTTTATGATATCAAAAGAGACAATAGATGCTTTACATCAGCTGTGAATAGATTTTATCACATACAAGAGACAGACGAAACCGCCTAACGTTTTAGCGTCAGTTATAATGTATAGTTGTACCATAGACTAACTATACAATAAACCAACTATAGAATAGTATATCTACGGTTGTACCAAGAACAGAAGAGCCTCTTGCAAGATGGCAGAGGGAAGTGAGAGTGTAACTACGCATGCGCAGAACTGAAGTTTTCAGGGAAAAATCACTTCAGCCAACCTACCGTTTTTACTCTAATCATAATCATATTGATTTCACGAATGAAAATATTTTTTATACATTTAATTATTCAATTATTGACATATGATAGCACAAATCATAACATTATTATGAACTAGGACAGAAAAAGTAGTCTGAACCTGTATTATTTCTTCCTAAATTTGGTTATTTTGGAACAATTTTCATTTCGACTACTGGCAGCAGTGAATGGCAGCCATGTTGCCAAAAGCTCTTCTCTGCTTGACACAACTATACTGAAATGATGTCAAACTTTCTCTTAGAACGATGCAAAATCCAATTCAGTTTCTGTTCGCGCTACTCCGTCCTCTCGTTGTACAGACTTTGGAGAAAATTTAAATTGTTAAGTGTGAAGATTGCTCTACCAAACTACTCTCGGATTCTTGTGCTAAAATTGATGTCAGCATAAATTGAATGAGGGCAGTTAACTAAACGAGGAGACATTAAGATTAAGATCAGGCACGATTCACTCCACCTTCTTGCTGCTTCTCAAGGGTGGTAAGAAACCACCCCTAAGTCTTCTTCTAGCTTTTCAACACCTTCATCTTCTTCTTCCTTACCATCCTTCTCCTTATCTTTCATCTGATTCTTCTTCAACTCTTCTTTTTTCATCTCAACAACTTATTTTACCTCCACAAAATTCCTCAACCCACAACACCCGATAGTCTGACCAAGCAAAGAAGACCCTCTTGAAAGATGGGAGAATGACTCAAGCTCGGTCAATATTGGTTCAGATGTTATCTATTCGATCTCAAATTATAGGAAACAATTTGATCTACTATTGAGACCACATTCATACTTCTTTAACAAATATTGACCAAGCTGGAGTCATTTTCACATCTTGCCAGAGGGTCTTCTCTGCTTGTACAGATTATATACTTTGACATCTTTTTTCCAACTACTCCACTTCCCACTCCTTCATTCCGTTTTCACCTTCTACTTTTCTATCCTTCTTCTACTCATACTTCTAGTTTCTCTACTCATCCTTCTCAATTTCCCCTTCCGTCTCCTTCTAATTCTCCAATTATTTCTCACCTTCTCCTTCTCTATCCACCTTTTACTCATACTTCTCATTTTAACTTCTACGCATCCTTCTCAATTTTTTTCTTCTATCCATCCTTTCCATTTTATCCTTTTACTCATTCTTTTCATTTCCTCCCTTCTTCTCACCCCTCTCATTTTATTCTTCCTACTCTTTCTAATTATTCATTTCTTTTTCACCTTCTCTTTCTCTATCCTCCTTCAACTCATTCTTATCATTTCTCCCCTTTTACTCATCCTTCTTATTTTCCATTCTCTACTCCTAATCTATCTCTTCTTTGTAACCTTCTTCTTCTCTATCCTCCTTTTACTCATCCTTCTCATTTTTCCCTTCTACTCATCCTTCTCATTTTCCACTTAATATTCGTTCTAATGTTCTAATCCATCTCTTCTTAGTTATCATCTCCTTCTCTACTCTTTTTTTCTCATCCTCCTCAATTTAATGATTTTTGAAATGAAGTATGAGAACCATAAAATAATCATTAGAACATTCCGTAGAACAAGAACTAGATTTAGACTAAGCCTCCATGCTGATCTACCTTACTTTCAAATTTATAGATTGATCTGTAACTTCATCACCCTCGTAGTTCCTATTTCTGCCACTAGACTGCAGTAGTGACTTGGTGGATTTGTATACTATGCCTATTGAGTCACACCCTAGCTCCGCCCCTTTTCTGATTGGCCAGCAATGCAAAGCGGCTGTAGTTCTCATTTCTGCTACCAGATTTCAGTAGGTACTGGGTGAGCAAACTCAAGCTCCGCCCAAGCTCCTCCTCCTTTTCCTGAATGGTCAGAAATGCAAAGCGACTGTAGTTATAATTTCCGCCACTGGATTGCAGTAGGTACTGGGTATGTATCAGTGGTAGTTCTTTCTTCTTCTTTCTTCTTCTTCTTCTTCTTCTTCTTCTTCTACTTTCTTCTACCAATCAAGTTCAAACTTGTAAGAATGTTGGAGAGTCTTGCAATGTATATAGTCGTAATTATAGAGACTGATCAAACAGTCGTAACTATTGTACCAAAAGTATATAGAAATTGTGATGAATTTTATTTTCGATGAATTTCTCATTCTTCTTCAAAGGGAATTGAAACCACAAAGACATAGGTGACGCCAAAAAGTTAGGCTGTTTCTTCTGATCCTCGGGCACTCTAACAGCTGATGCTGTTGTCATTTATCAAAGCTATATGACAAAAACAGCAGAAAGCTATAAAAACAAATGAAAATATACATCTTTACTTACATTTGTGCGACCTTCGGTTAGTGGTGACCACGGTGGAGGTCTGCTTAGTACCAGCCACACTGGTCAAGTCCAAATGGGGCGGTCCCCCCTCCAGCTGATTTTGACTCAAGGGCTGCTGGTTTTGAGCATGCTGCTGTTTGGAACGCAGCCGAAGGTTTTTCGGCAGTTTCAAAGAGGAGAACATGGTTGATTCCTGCAATAAAGGGAAACATATTATTTAAAACTACCATAAATAACAATAATTTAGATCCAAATACTAATAAAAACCCTACTCTAGAACATGGTTCGTCATAGTGGAGTTAGTAAGTCAATTTCCTCACGAAAAGAACACATCTATTCGAACTGGCGGCTCGTACCCAAGAAACAGGTGAAGTGCCCGTATCTTTTACTGTACAGCACTTCACCTGTTTCGTGATAGCGAGCCGCCAGTGATTTATTGTCTGGTCAAGCAAAGAAGATATTCCTCCGAAATGGCAGCTGTTCAATGATTTCAGCAGTCCATAATTTTTTATGGATAATGATTTTATCCATAATTTATCATAATTTTTCAATTATTCATATCCTAAATCTTATTCAGTAACTTTTCAAATTTCTGATTACTATCAATGCAATCATTTTCGATGATTCGTACAGTTTCTACCGATCTACTTTAGAAAAAGCGAAAAATTCAGACTTGAAAAAATCCAACTTTTTGTCCGGAAAGAAATTAGCGTTACTAGAAAAAATAGCAGACTTCGTTCAAAAATAAGCTCGAGGGTGCGAAGTAGTGCGATTTGCTATCAAGTTTGCGCTATTTATATTCAAATTTCTTTTGAAAGTTTTCGCTTTTTTATTTCCGCTCTTCTCAAAATCTTGGCACAGAACCTATTTCTTCATCATTCATAAATTAATTTCTATCTCACTCTTCTTCTTCTCTCTCTCCCTCTCTCAATATGTGTATATAGTATAAGACTTTAGTTTCAATAATAACACTCCTTTCCATTTACATTACTGTGCATCAATTTTATTCCATTTAGCTCAAGTTGATTCAAATTTTACCGACTCTCTACAGATTGTTATCACTTAGTATTATCTATAATTAATTAGTATTATTCGCTATTTAATCCATTCGATCATTCTCCCCAATTTAGTTTTGAATTTCGAATCACCAATCATACCATTTGAAGGACATTCCATTATCATTATTCCCATCATTCCCACTCATATGAATAATTATTCGTTTTACATAATTTAATAGAATGAAATTTCCAATAAAATAAATACTTAGTACCGTAGTCGTAAAGATCAGAAAAATATTCGCCCATGGTTGAGTGTTAATGGGAGAGATGTCTTTGAACATCCCTCTCCAAGAATGGACATTTATATGTCATTAGATATGGGCATTCTTTCTACAAAAATTGTTTCACAGATGAATCATTCGAAAAAGTTAACTTCAAGAGGAGACGTGGTGAATTGGTCCTACTACAGAATCTCCCACAAATTGAGATTGGCTGAAAAAAGTATCAGCATTGCAAAAATTCAATGACATCCAGAAAATGCTCAGTCTGATTCCACTGGAGTGTCGGCCATTTTTCATGAATCTCCCACAAGATGAGGGCGTTGCTGATGGGAGAATTCCCTGGGGAGAATTAAATGATTCATCTGTGAAAAATTTTGCCCATATATTTTTTGCAAACTTGAATACATGTCTCTCATTCAAAGGGTATGAAAGATATATTTTACACCCAAGAATGAACATTTATATGTATAAACTTCGCCTTTTCATTCATATAACGTAATTCATATTAAATTGTATAAAATTTATATTGTATAAAATTTATATTGTATAAAATTTATATTGTATAAAATTTATATTGTATAAAATTTATATTAAATTTGTATAAAATTGTATTAATTGTATAAAATATCTACAATTCTCACGTTTACATTAAGTACACATTTTCGTTGTATTATTATTAAGTTCTCTCTCGTAAAATTTATAGAACAACTAGCAGGTTGCCAGAATGTCTTCTTTGCTTGGAAAATTTAACCAAACATGATCGTAAAATTACAAAATATCTCAGTTTTAGTTACGATAGCGAGTGACTGACTGACTTCTAGCCAGAGCCACAACTGGCAGCTCGTCCCCTCGAAACAGGTGAAGTGCTCGTATCTTTTACTGTACAGCACTTCACCTGTTTCGTGGGCACGAGCCGCCAGTGGCCAGAGCTTTTTTAGAGAATGGAGAACAATAATTTGGCGCTCCACCTCTGTTATGGTCTGTCCAAGCAAAGAAGACATTCTGGCAAGATGGGGAAAATTATCTAGCTCGATCAATATTGGTTCAAAAATTATACATTTGGTTTCAAATTATAGAAAACAATCTAATCTGAAATTTGAGACCAATTTTATAATTTTTGGACCAATATTGACCGAGCTGGAGTCATTTTCCCATCTTGCCAGAATGTCTTCATTGCTTTGACAGACTATATCAGACCGCTGATGGAGAGCTGAATAATAATTGAGGCTCTGATTTATGTGAGGGATTTCTATGGTAGGTGCCAAATTTGAATAAAGGACCACCGTCCGTGGTACTCGTATATGAGTATTGTGAGGTTTGATATTGGTGATGTAGAGTTACGAGGGAGAGGGAGCATTGGTGTAGTCTGTCCAAGCAAAGAAGACCCTCTGGCAAGATAGGAAAACAACTTCAACTTGGTCAATTTCGGTTCAAAATTCATGAACTTGATCTCAAATTGTAGATCAGAATGTTATCTACAATCTGAAACCAAATTTATAATTTTTGAATCAATTCGGACCGAGTTGGAGTCGTTTTCCCATCTTGCCAGAATGTCTTCTTTGCTTGGACAGACTCAGGCTTGATGTTTTTAAGTGGGTTTTGAGAGAGTAATCGTATAAGGTTTGAAGTATTTCAGTACGTTTTGAGAATGTGCTGACTTTATAAGGTTTGAAGTACTTGTTAACAATGCTTCGCTCAATACTAATTTGATGGACTAAAGCCGCATATCGACAGTGCGAGGCATGTGCCGCGCATGCCTCGGGATACATGCCTCGGGTTGAGGCATACGTGTTCTTGAACTGTTTGTAACCACTTATGATCGCTGCGAGCATGGAAACCAATTATTGACAAGCGTCATCAAGCGGGTGACAAAGCAACCCCGCTGACTTTGACAATTGATAATTTGAATTTTGGAGGTTTGATAGTGCTCAATTAGTGAATAAAAAGTTGAGGCAATGTTTATTATTGTCTATTTAAACTTTCTGCTTCCAAATAGAATTCTGAATCACAAATAGAAATGGGGAACAATTTGGAAGGAGGTTTGTGCGTGGCGAGGCAAACAGGACAGGTACAGTGCGTCCAAGCAAAGAAGACTCTCAGACAAGATGAGAGAATGACTTCAGCTCGGTCCATATTGATTCAAAAATTATTGATTTGGTCTCAATCGTAGGAAACATTCTGATCTACAATTCGAGAACAAATAAATATTTTTACAACAATATTGACCGAGCTGGAGTCATTTTCTCAACTTGCCAGAGGGCATTCTTTGCTTGGACAGACTATAATATCATACGAAACAATCTTGGTAAATACGTCTCATCATCCCTTACAACAGATTTGTATATTATTATTTTACTTGTTTTGTTTATTATTTATCAATTGTCTTATTCATTATTATCATTTGTCCTATATGTCCTCCTAGTTTTATCGATTTCATACAGTACATATTTAATGTGTATTCTATATACATAACAATACTACAATATGTTCTTTATATGCAGTAAATACGTTTCAATAAATCTATGCTGATATGTGAAAACTCATATATTCCGATGTTACACAAAGCCTCTTCAGACCATTTGCTCTGAAATCCCTCAAATACTCTGATCAATTTATTATTATCTTCGATTCCTCCTCCTCCTCCTCCTCCTCCTCCTCTCCCCTCCTCTCCTCCTCCTCATCTTTCCTCCTCGTCTACTCGACCTTCACCCCACCATTCATTTCTCATTGCTCCTTCCTATCTCTTCTTTCTTCCTCCTCTCTCCTCATCCTCCTCCTTCTCTCTTCATCTTCCTCCTCCTCTTCATCTTCCTCCTCCTTCTCCTCCTCCTCTTTTCTTGTCCTCCTCATCCTGCTCACCCTTCTCCCCCTCCACACATTTCTCATTGCTTCTCTCTCTTTTCTTCTTTTCCTCCTTCTCCTCTTCTCCTCCTCCTTCTTCTTCTCCTCCTCCTCCTCCTCCTTCTCCTTCTCCTTCTTCTCATCAACTTCCTCCTCCTCTTTCTCCTCCTACTCGTCCTCCTCCTCCACCTCCTCTTCCTACTCCTCCTCGTCCTCCTCATCCTGCTCACCAATCTCTCCCTCCACTCACTTCTCATTGCTCCTTTCTCTCTTCTTCTTTTCCTCCTTCTACTTCTTCTTTTTCTCCTTCTCCTCATCCTACCCACCCATCTCTCTCTCCACTCATTTCTTATTGCTCCTTTCTCTCTTCTCATTTTCCTCCTCCTCCTCCTCCTTTTCCCCCTCCACTTATTTCTCATTGCTCCTTTCTCTCTTTTTATTTTCCTCCTTCTCTTTCTCCTCCTCCTCCTCATTACTCTCTCCTCTTCCTCTTTCACCTCTTCTTCCTCACCCTGCTCACCCTCCTCCCCTCTACTCATGTCTCATTGCTCCTTTCTCTCTTTTCCGTTTTTCTCCATCTTTTTCTTCTCCTCTCATACTAAATTACTCCTTTCTCTTTCAACTTTCCACCATTATTGGCCCGCGAACTTTTGAATGGCACAAGTTTATCATTCATTTGCCCTCCTACGCCCTCCATCCAACAATAGATGGTAAGTCTAGTTCAAGAGTTATTGTTCATGAGGTAACTTTGTTCCATACTCCTGCTTTTAGTTGTACTATATACAATACTGCAATGCATGATAACATTTTGAGATCAAATTGATAATTTTTCAACCAATTTTGACCGAGCTGGAGTCATTTTTCGAACTTGCCAGAATGAATTCTTCGCTTGTACAGACTTCAGAGTAGTGGCTGTAGAACTATGTGGTACTAATTATATTATCTTTAATTCACCATGTAAACATTATCATCCACTCACCCATTATCACCTTTGCTTAAAATATTTTCTATCAAGTAACAATTGTAACAATAAATAAAATAATCATCATTTAAGACTCATATTTATGGCAATGACCTTGATATCTATAAATATAATAATATTGTGATAAATCAGGTTAAAAAATTCAAGCTTATTATGGAATTATAATAATAATATTATTAGATTCTCTATTCCTCTCTTCGATCCCTTCTCCTCCTCCTTCTCCTTATCTTCGTTTCCCTCTCCTCATTCTACTACATTCCTCATTTTTCTCTCCGCATCATTCAACTCTTCTCCATTATGCTGTTGGTAGGTTACATCAAGTACAAGAGTCAGACATAACAACCACCTAACTTTTTGGCGTCATCTATATACTGTTACAGTATTTCATTCATATTGTCTCATAAACCTAGCTTTACCGTTTAGGGACTACTGTGAAGTAATTAACAATTAATATCAACTATGAACCCGAGGCTAAGACCCCATTCACAGCACTGACATTGTTTCAAACTGAGCCCCATTCACACGGTCGCTGTTCGGAGCTAAGGTCCCATTCACAATGACGACGTTGTTAATAACGTGGTAAATGATTGTGGGTGTTTTGCGGTTCCCATGTATACAGGGTGTTTCAGGAGGAATGTGCAATACTTCTTAGGCTGATTCCTTACACCAAGTAGACAAAAAAGTTTCATGGGACCAACCCCCAAAAACGCTTTGTTACCGAGATAACAATGACGAAAAATCGAGATTTTTCAAAATATATTGATTTTTCTAATTTTTTAGAGGCTTTAGTAAGGTTCTAAAATAATCAATTCCTATGTAAAATTAGCTGAGGAATTCAATGAAACCAGTTCCAAACTTGTAACTTTAACGGTTATTGAGATAATTGGAAAAATATGCTAAGAAACGCCATTTTTTCAACAAATATGGGTTACAACTGGATAAGGAATCATAAATTTGTATTTTTTATTAATGGAAGTTGAAGAGAGTCGGATTTTAAAGAAAAAGTTGAATGGCGGCGATATTGTAAATCTTACCCAAATCTCAGAAATAGCGATCGAAAATCGAAAAATTGACAAAACATAGCACAAGTGGTAAATTTGTGTTTAGTAGCGATTTTGCAATTTTCGATCGCTATTTCTGAGATTTGGGTAAGATTTACACAATCTCCGCCATTTAACTTTTTCTTCAGAATCCGACTCTCTTCAACTCCCATTAATAAAAGATACAATTTTATGATTCCTTATCCAGTTGTAACCCTTATTGTTAAAAAATGGCGTTTTCTAGCATATTTTTCCAATTAACTCAATAACCGTTGAAGTTATAAACTTGGAACTGGTTTCATTGAACTCCTCAGCTAATTTTACATAGGAATTGATTATTTTAGAACCTGAGTGAAGCCTCTAAAAAATTAGAAAAATTAATATGTTTTGAAAAATCTCAATTTTCCGCGATTGTTATCTCGGTAACAAAGCGTTTTTGGGGGTTGGTCCCATGGAACTTTTTTGTCTACTTGGTGTAAGGAATCAGCCTGAGAAGTATTGCACATTCCTCCTGAAACACTCTGTATAATAGTCTAGGTGTACGAGCTGATAAACTTTAGAAGACACGCCGTCTTGATTTATTTTACATGGTACCGGAGTGTCTCCTCAGCATGCGCATACCATAGTCCAGCCGGCATTGAATTTTCTCGCTCATTTTTCGTCTAGCCTGAGGTGAAATACTCAATCCATTAAATTGCAGCATCGGAAAATGATCACCATTTCCACCGCCACATCCGAATTTTCACTCAATCGAGGAGGGTTTTCCACGGGAAAAACTGGGTGAAAAATGAGGCACGATCCAGAAAATATTAGGAATGGCTGAGAGAGAGAATTTTTGTTCGCTGCAACCGGGAAGAAGGCAAGCTGAAGTTTTCTCTGCTTAATCGTCTGCGAAAAGAATCATGCTGAAGAAAAGGGTGAAACAATTCTTTTGCCACCATTTTGCTCCCATTCTTTGTTTGTTTCTTTTTCTTCTTCCCTCCATCCTAATTCACTCAACCATTTTTCCTTTTTCATATTTTTCTTCTTCTTATTCTGAATCTTCTTTTTCTTCCACTTTTCCCTTTTCTTCTTATTTTTTCAGTTTTTTCCCGTAATGTTTTTCTAATTCTTGCTATCTTTATCCTTTTTTCTTCATCTTGTTCTTGTTCTTCTTCTCCTTCTCCTTTCTCTTATTCTTCTTCTCTCCTTCTTCTTCTTCTTCTTCTTCTTCTTCTTCTCTTTTCTTCTTCTTCTTCTTCTCTTCTTCTTCTTCTTCTCCTTTCTCTTCTCCTCCTACTTTCACTTCTTCTTTTCTTCTTTCTCTTCTTCTTCTTCTTGTTCTTTCTCCTTCTTCCTTCTTCTCCTTCTTCCTTCCTCTTTTCTTCTTCTCTTTTCTTTTCTTCTTCTTCTTCTTCTCCACTTGTCTTCTCCTTCGTCTTGTTCTTGTTCTTCTGTTCTTGTTCTTGTTCTTGTTCTTGTTCTTGTTCTTGTTCTTGTTCTTGTTCTTGTTCTTGTTCTTGTTCTTTCTTCTTCTTCTTCTTTCTTCTTCTTCTTCTTCTTCTTCTTCTTCTTCTTCTTCTTCTTCTTCTTCTTCTTCTTCTTCTTCTTCTTCTTCTTCTTCTTCTTCTTCTTCTTCTTCTTCTTCTTCTTCTTCTTCTTCTTCTTCTTCTTCTTCTTCTTCTTCTTCTTCTTCTTCTTCTTCTTCTTCTTCTTCTTCTTCTTCTTCTTCTTCTCCTTCTCCTCCTTCTCTTCTTTTCTTCTCCTCCTTCTCCTTCTTTCTTCTCATTCTTCTTTCTCTTCTTCTTCTTTTTCTCCTTCTCCATCCCATACTACTCACACATCTATTTGTTTTTTCTGCCTCCTATCCATTCCTCACCAACCTCTGTGTTTTTCTTAGAAATTGATGGAAGTCTCCCAGTTTTCGTTTGACGTTTTCCCATTCTTTTCTTTTCTTCAGTGATAAATGTGAGATATTGTCACATGTTTGACAGGAAGAGAGAGGAAAAATGTGGCTGACATTCATTGTGGAAACATCGGGAAATTCGCAGAAAATTCCATTTCCTATTTCCGTGAAGATATTTCGAAAAGTGGACCACGAAAAGTGGTCACTGTCAAATCGAAGGAACTGAACTTTGTTCATTGGGTGTTTGGAGTTTAATGTTTCAAATGTCATAATGCTTTTTACTATGCTTCAATTGAGTTTTACCGGGTTTATAGGACTACCTGTGACCTAGTTCAAAAACAAAAATAAGTAGAGTATTGGTGAAAATTTTTAAGTAGTACAAAGTTTTATAGTAGTACAAAAGTAGTAGTCGAAAGTTTTTATAGAAATACAAATTCTCAATTAGATTGCAATTCACTGTACTGGCGGCTTATACCCACGAAACAGGTGAAGTGCCCGTATCTTTTACTATACATCACTTCACCTATTTCGTGGGCACGAGCCGCCAGTGTAAATTCAGCTATTAATTCTCGTATGAACAGACGATAAATTCACTAAAACACTTCAATGATCAAGAAGTTGAATATCTTGTTCTATTCTATTCTAGACACGAAAAACATGTGAGTAAAAAATATGCTAATTAAATCCTGTACTGTTAACAGAGATTGAAATGAGGCTATTAAAATTAAATACCATTTTCCTATTTGCGTTCAATAATGAGTAAGAGGAAAAGGATAAGAAATAGAGGAGAAAAATATAAAGTGTGCAATAAATATTATCTTGTGAAAAAATCATGATGACTACAACACAATCAAGAATGAGGATTGAATTTCAACCGACCCCTCAGACCTATCTACTCTCCTCTCTTTGACTGCAATGTGAAACTCTTGTACTTTTCATTTCTACCACAAGGCTGCAGTACTTACAAGGTGTTTTTGTACTCTGCTTACCTAGCAACACACAAGCTCCGCCCCTTTTTCTGATTGACTTGCAATGCAGAGCGGCTGTAGTGCTTATTTATGCCACCAGATTGCAGCAGGTACTGGGACAATATTCTGCGCCAAAAGAGATACCTACAAGCTCCGCCCAATGCCCCCTGATTGGCCAGTGATGATAAACGGTTGTAGTGCTTATTTCTGCCACCAGATTGCAGTTGGTACTGGGACAACATTCCACGCAAAAAGCAACACCTACAAGCTCCGCCCAACTGCCCTCTAATTGGTCAGCAATGAGGAACGGTTGTAGTTGTCATTTCTGCCACCAGATTGCAGTAGGTACTGGGACAACATCCCACGCAAAAAGCGACACCTACAAGCTCCGCCCAACTGCCCTCTAATTGGTCAGCAATGAGGAACGGTTGTAGTTGTCATTTCTGCCACCAGATTGCAGCAGGTACTGGGTGAATTGTATTACGCTATACAACCTGTCTTCATTTTTCTAATTCTCTTGTATACTCACAAAAATTGTTTGTTGATCTTAATTAAAATTGTTTGCTCAGCCTCGCATTTGATCCTACTATGTTGAGGCATCAGATTTTTCAAAACTATATCCTCTCCTCAACCAAATACAAATCAAATGAGAATAGTGCTTTATTCGTATTTATACAGTACAGTACATTCAAAATAGATTCATGGAGAATATTTTCCACAAAGTCTCAAGTCTGAGTGTGGGTTTTACAAATGAGTTTTTGTCGATTAATAATTCTATTAACCTCACATTTTATTTGATTATCACACTCCATGATGATCCTCTCATCAAATCCTAATATGATATTGCCCAGCAATGAATTGAAATGATAATAATATTATAATTTTCAAAATCATGACATAACTTTCACTGATAATGTATATTGTAAAGTATATCAAGACAATTTAATACCTCACACGAGAACTGTTCAAGTTAATCACAATTATATGAATACTGAATCAGAATAATCGATTGACAAATCCTTATACTTATTCTTTCACATTTCATAATTGAAACCGTACACATAGCATATTGTCATAGATCATCAAATGATAATCCATATTCCTCCTAGCTACTCTGGGTTATGCTCGAATACTTGACACTAATTTGAAGATAGTAATTTTCTGACAAACTCAAAACCCCAATAGTAGTGATTAATACTTGAATCAATCATTCATTCAAAAATGCATTTTTGGTTGCACGCAAACTGATTCTTGAAACAGTTCCTCTCCTCTACCAATCAAAAGCCAGGTCATGTTATTTGCAGATAAGTAAACGACAAATTCAAAAGACAGAAATATAATCGAGAATATACTTCGTCACTACCCCAAACAAAAACCTCATACGTAAGCTCACATCAAGATTAACATATCTGAATGCCAAACCGCACTTCAACCCAAATAAACAACAAAAGAATTCCGCAACCTAATTCCAAGTACTCATTATCTTCTCACAAACATTCATAATTCAAATTTCTCTTTGAAGTACTTCCCGACGGAATTGTCTCTTTACTATGTTTTTTTTGTGTAAGTTACCTCTGTTTTTGTACTCCTCATTTATGTTACTCTATATTTGATTCTCTTCATTTCTGCTTTTGTCTTTGTGTTCTTCCAACTTCCCCTGTGTCTATCCTCCTTTTTTGTGTTTGATTTCCTTTATTTGCTTCCATTGTCTTTGTTTTCCTTCCCCCTTCTTCTGTTTGTTAGTTTTTTGTACTCGTATTGCTTTCACCTGAAACAGCAATCCACATCTTTTATTGCAGCTTTATTGTCACAACATGAAAAACATGCACCATTCGTGAGGTTCGTACAAGCTTAGAAGACACTTTGCCACAATACACTTTACACTGTACCGACGTGTCTTCTCAGCATGCGCGAACTGTAACAAAGCCCGCCTGTATTTGATAGCAATTGCTGGTGGTTTTTGCTGTGGAATAATAATAGTAGACTGCAACCAAACTGACGGTTGGCAATTGTCTGTTATTCATTCTCAGCTCTGTTGGGACAGTCAGAAAGCGGTCCATAAAATTGAGAAAGCTTTATGAGATCGCTGATAAGTCGTTGAGCGCTAGCAGAACGCTGGCTGACTGCCCTGACAGAGCTGAACATTGATAACAGTCATTCGCCATCCGTCATGTTTGTTGGTGTTTGCTATATACACTCCAATCTAACCAAACATTGGGTTGGTTCGGTTGAAAGGGGTTTTTGGAAACTCATTCAATCACACTCGAATTTCTATTTAGCTCTCTTCTTTCTCTCGTTCACCCTATTCACTTTTATTTATATCACTCTCTCACTCTCCATCTCTTTCTATTTCTCTCTCTAGATAACATTCTCTCTCTTTGGTACTACACTTCTACACTACTACACTTCGTACTAAACTTAATTCTCTATTTCCACTCTTGTACTTTAATAATTATGTTTATTTTTATTGTACTTGTAATTATTATTAATAATTATGTTTTATGTTTAGTTTACTTTAGTTTTATTTGGTTTTGTTGTGATTTTTAGTGTTATTTTTGATGTTGTAGGTTTTGTATTACTCGTTGATGTCCTTCTTCTTCTTCTTCTTCTTCTTCTTCTTCTTCTTCTTCTTCTTCTTCTTCTTCTTCTTCTTCTTCTTCTTCTTCTTCTTCTTCTTCTTCTTCTTCTTCTTCTTCTTCTTCTTCTTCTTCTTCTTCTTCTTCTTCTTCTTCTTCTTCTTCTTCTTCTTCTTCTTCTTCTTCTCCTCTTCTTCTTCCTCCTTCTTCTTTTTGGAGTTGTTCATCTCACTCTTCCTCTCCACCATCCTCTTCATACCTAACTTTTCCATCCATTCATCATCTATCAACTTTTTTTTCACACTGTCCATCCTTCTTTCTCCTATCCAGTCAATCCCTTTCACTCTCTCTCTTTCTTTTTCTCTCTCTCCTCCTCTCTAGATTAATCAAAACTATTGTAAAACTCTTTCATATATTGTATGAAATTGTAGTTATTGTTGGTCAAAGGGGTTTTCAGTTCTAGTACAACAACTAGTAAAATGAATCAAATCTCTTTTCCTGCCTCTCTCTCACTAACTCTCCCTCATTCTCTGTCTCTCACACACACACACACATACACATAATCCTTATCACTCTATCTCTCTTCTTTCACCTTCCTTCGTTTCCACGTTCATTCAAATGTCATCTGTGTGTCAACGGCTTTTACTGGAATTGCATTCGAATTTCAATGGTTTGTCCTGGTAAAGTCTGTCCAAGCAAAGAAGACATTCCGTCAAGATGAGAAAGTAACTCCAGTTCGATCAGTATTGGTTCAAAACTTATGTATTCGGCTTCAAATTGTAGGACACATTCTGATCTACAATTCGAGACCAAATTTACAATTTTTGTACCAATATAGACCGAGCTGGAGTCATTTTCCCTTATTTTCAGAATGTCTTATTTGCTTGGACAGCCTATGAATGAATGTAATTCCCGAAATCGAATTGTTTGCATTCTGATAGTCTCTGTCAACTGGACCGTGGTCCTCTATTCATTACAGCAAATCCCTGCTACATGTTGCGCAGCTTTTTGGTCAGCAATTCCCTTAGACAAGTTGCAGAGCGTTTTTTTTTTGTTCCTATACTGGAGTATGGGATCAGCTTTTAGTGATAGATTTGATGTGCTAAGAAATGTAGTGATCATAAAAATTGTATATTATCGAAACACAGAATTCGAAAAAAGCAAGTAGAAGTGTAGGAGAATCGAAAGTTCATTAAGAATTATTAATAAATGAATGAATGATTTTATTAAAGGAGATGAGCCTAGAATCTTTTATTGTATGATATTGCGAGTGTTGAAGAAGCAAACGCTTTTTTGACACATTCCAATCGGAATCTTGATCAATATTGATTAAAACTTTGATCAAATCCCATTTCTAGAAGTAACTCATATGTAATGAAAGTTCGTTTGAAATACATTCGTAGTAATAAGACCTATGTCTGTTTTTGCATTCCCATGATTTCACATTTGCCACTGAATGACCTTACTAGTAATATTCACATTAAAGGTTTTTGTCACATTCAGACAACAATTGAAGCAAATAGGATAAGATTTTGTTATAGCCTTATAATTAAAACAGTGAGGCTACTCTTATCGTGAGCCTTTCCATTCCAGCAAGCCCTCGAGTGAAGCTGAACAGTTTTTTAAACATAAAAGCTTTCAGAAGTATAATCTGTCCAAGCAAAGAAGACCCTCTGGCAAGATGAGAAAATGACTCCAGCTAGGTCAATATTTGTTCAAAAATTATAAATGTGGTCTTAATAGTAGATCAAATTGTTTCCTACAATTTGAAATCAAATTGATAATTTTTGAACCAATATTGAGTCATTCTCCCTTCTTGCCAGAGGGTCGTCTTTGCTTGGACAGACTATATCATAGACCCCTTTATTGAAGGTGACTATGGAAGTGCTCTTTGCTGTAACATATTGTGATATGTTATAATAAAAGGGGTATTCCTCTCATTGTGGGCCTGTGTCCATTACCACAAGTCCCTAGGAACACAAAAACATGTGTTTCTGAAACATGTTGCTAATTTGCTATTTTGTTCATATTGGAACCACTGGCGGCTCGTACCCTCGAAACAGGTGAAGTGCCCGTATCTTTTACTGTACAGCACTTCACCAGCTTCGTGGGCACGAGCCGCCACTGATTGGAACATTCCTCTAGCATAATAAGCACTGTAACCTTTGTTTATGGTCAGCAAAGCAATATGCAAATCAGAAGACTAAAATGGACTGGTAACGTTACATATGTTATGATAATCTATTAATTCTCCTCAAAGGCTATGTGTGTTATTCTGATATCAAGTATTCGGGCTACTCTTATGTGTTTGTTATGTAGCTGTATAGTTTGCCCAAGCAAAGAAGACCCTCTGGCAAGATTGGAAAATTACTCCAGCTTGGTCAATATTCGTTCAAAAATTATAAATGTGGTCTTAATTGTGGATAAAATGGTTTTCTACAATTTGAGATCTACATGATAATTTTTGAATCAATATTGACTGAGCTGGAGTCATTTTCCCATCTTCCCAGAGGGTCTTCTTTACTTGGACGGACTATAGATGGTGTTATTCTAAAGCTATAATGATAGATCTATTACAAATTCAATATTGGAAAACTAGACCATGAAATAATAATCCATGATAATTAAATTATCATGAAATTATAAATTTACTAATTAATTTAATAAATTTTATTCTAATAGGGTCTACATCCACAGTCAGATAGTACTGACAGCACTGGCGGCTCGTGCCCATGGAACAGGTGGAGTGCTGTTAAGTACAAGATACGGGCACTTCATCTGTTGCGTGGGCACGATCCGCCAGTGACAGTGTCAGTTCAATTGTTGAACGATCTGCCTGCAGGTCAACCAAGATTCTTGGATTGCTGGTTACCACTGCTGGTGGCTCGTACCCACGAAACAGGCGAAGTGCCCGTATCTTTTACTATACAGCACTTCACCTGTTTCGTGAGCACGAGCTGCCAGTGCCGGTTACCCTATCCAACTGTTTTTGAGTGTCACAGTCCGAACTGAGAATGAATGTGAATGCATAACAATCTTCATAGCAAAGTTCATACTCATAAGCTTGTTAAGACTTTTGAACTGGAGAGTGAGAAGCTAAACATTTGTAAATTTATTTATTTTTTTGCGGACAATGCCCACATAATATTCGATTTCACTTGTACGTGAGTAATGGAGAGTGCGAGAGTGATTTATGAGATGGTTGAGCAACCATGCCTCTGGTGAGATTCGAACCCACGACCGGGTAGCTCTAGCAGACTGATGCCCGGTTTTTCCAAGCACACTCAAATTTGAGGGACCCTCAAGTTTACTACAGTTTACTACATTTCCTATACTTATCATAGAAAATGTCAGCTGTTCATCATAATTTGAGGGTCCCTCAACTTTGAGTGTGCTTGGAAAAACCCGGCATGAAGGTTGTAACGCCTCAGTCTACTCGGCCAACCCGGCCAGCAATATTATGATAAACAAATTAATACATCATCACTTATCATCATGTTCAAACTATAGTCTGTACAAGCAAAGAAGACATTCTGGCAAGATGGGAAAATGACTCCAGCTCGATCAATATTGGTTTAATAATCATGAAGTTTGTCTCAAATTATAGGAAACATTCTGATCTACAATTTGAGACCAAATTCATTATGTTTAAACCAATATTGACCGAGCTGGAGTCAATTTCCCATCTTGCCAGAATGTCTTCTTTGCTTGGACAGAATTTACATCGATTTAGCTAGAAAGACTGAATAAACATCTCCGAGAGCGAAATTTGTTCAATTTTCATTGTTAAATAAACTGGAAGGAAAAAGTAGGCTACCCTGACAGAGACACAGCTAGAGAGAGTACAGAAGCAGGCCGAGGGTATGACTTGTCAAATATTTTTAAAAAATCGAAGTGTGTGCTAAAAAGAGTACACAGACTCAGCTAGAAAGAGTACTACAGAAAGAGGTCGAGAGCATGAGTATATCCAATATTTATCGCACGGCTATCTTTAGCGCTGTCCATTTTAGTTAGTTCTTGACCGGCTGAGAGTAGAGAGTTCATCTCACTCACACACACTCACGAAATTTCACACTCACACTCACGAAATTTAACACGAATTCTACCAGAATTCACTCACACAAACCAAGTTTAACGCGAGTTCTACCAAAATTCACCACCACAACCCTAGTTTAACGCGAATCTGTGACAGATAACCAGAGTTTGAAATCTTCTATGACGTCACGGCTCGTAGAATGTGTGGGGGTATACTTCAGGGGGGTGTTAAAAAGGGGTGGGTAGAATAGCGTAGTAGTGGCCTAGTTTACCGTGACTAGCGTAGCGTTTAGTGTATATGGATATATTACACTTATCAAGGCCGAACTTTAGATGTATTTGATGTGGCATGCATACAGTATTCATTCGTATATAGGTATAATATAATTTCCAAGGCTACGGCTATATTGTGTGTGTGGCGTAACATAAGCGAATATAAATAGATATATAGGCTATGCATATTTTTCCCTCCCGATTTCATTATTTTGTATAAATGTAACTTGTGAATAAATCATAAAAATATAATACTTCACAGTTCAATCGTATACAGGAATAATGTACCATTTAATTCTTCAGATATACAGTATATGTGGCGTAGAGTATATGGATATGACAGTACTTCATCCATGGAAAAACATGCGCTGTATCATTCAAGGTAGGCTTCCATTGCTACAGGTCGCACTGACCTTGTTGCACTGGCGGCTCGTACCCATGAAACATGTGAAGTGCCCGTATCTTTTACTGTAAAGCACTTCACCTGTTTCGCGGGCACGAGCCGCCAGTGCAGATACTGTATTCAAATTAAAATATAATGATAAAGATAATCAATGTTAAATGACAAATATATAGTAGTCGAAATAATGTTTTATTGCTGAAAAATAATAATTTATAGACTTATGATTTTGTATGACCTAATAAGGACAAATTTCATGTATGATGAAACTGTAACAATGCCTATTACAATGTTTGTAATTATTGTTCAATGGCAAATAAAATTTCTTATTCTTATTCGTAATGATTAACAGATCTGTCTATACTCTGATTACTCGTTATACTTATCAACTAAATTAATCAACGTTAATCCATTAATTTAGCGAGTTATTTTAGCAGAGTATCATGTTAGCTGGGCGGATGCAGTGTGGTCCCAATTAATCAAAACTAAATCTTGTCTTGAATCTTGCAAAGTTTTTGCAAGCACTTGGCACAGTTTCAACGCAATAAATCATCAATTGCATCATCGTTCCAACAGCTTCATTAAATCAACTAGGTTACGGTATATTTGGATATTTCAACGTAATATTGTAGATTTCAGACTGTGAATAATTAACAGTTGATATAATGTAAAAATTCTATACTAACAACATTTATGCTCTCTTCATTCGTTATTAAGAGTATAATAACGGGTTTTTCCAAGCACACTCAAAGTTGAGGGACCCTCAAATTTTGATGAACAGCTGATATTTTCTATGATAAGTATAGGAAATGTTGTGAAGTGTAGTAAACTTGAGGGTCCCTCAAAATGCTTGGAAAAACCGGCCATAAAAATTTTTTGTATCAATCAGTAGACTCCAAATAACTTACGTACCGTAGCCTACTTGTCATAATTTGAAAGATATCTTGGATTATTCAATATCTAAAGTAACTATCGCTAATAATAAATACGAGTAATTTTATTTAAATTATAAATAATAATAAACTTCCTTCTAGGACTCCCCACCAAACTTGGCTTACGATAATAATAAAAATAATAAAATACGAGTGCTACTGTCAATCAAGTGTTACTATATAGAAAGAATAGCGTAAAAGTATTGAGTATGGATATAATAATAATTATTACTTATAATATGCAATACTTATACTGTATACATACTCAATGGTAAAAGCCTTTTAACACGGCAGCTTTTTGATAAGCAGTAGTGATACAAAAGTCCATAATTGATACGCAATCGTACAGGAAGGAAGCTCATTGACGGAATTTTTGCAACGTGGCGTTGCAAAGTGAGGTTAGCTCATTTTACAATGCCGAAAATTGGGTGAAACAAAATTGTACACCCCACGTGAGGGCCCTGTATCGTCTAAATATGATAAACCAAAAATAAAGTCGTATCAGAAAGCTGAGACATTAAGAATAGCTCACAATGCTTTCTATTTAGTGTTACTCTTTCACTCTTGAATCGTAGTCTATTTCACTCTCTCGGTCTTCATGATATCACATGTTGAAATTATAAAATTGGAGACATAATTGGTATATTCCCTATTATCAAAGAGGATCAAAATCTTTAAATCATATAAATATAATAAAATCTAAGACATCATTTGTATATTTTGATTGCATCACCATTGGAATCTTTGATTGCTTCCCTTATTCTACGCTTTGATATTCACGATTGTAGAATAATAATTATCTGAAACATCAAAGACTTGGCACTCGAGTGCTTTTGGAATATTTTGGACGAATTTTGTTAAAATATGATCGTTTCAGAGACACTGGCGGCTCGTGCCCACGGAACAGATGAAGTGCTGTACAGTAAAATATACGGACACTTCACCTGTTTCGTGGGTACGAGCCGCCAGTGATCAGAGGTGAAAACTCTTGCAATTCAATGTAGTTCGAATAAGATCGTTTCAGAGACAGAAACTCAAATTATTGGATAAATAATAATTATGAAGCTTCAGAGTTTGTTGCTTTAATCTTACGTGAATGCTTCTTTCTTCTAAATCTCTCCAAGTTGAAAGGTTTTGAACCCGGTTTCCTTTGATAATTTCTGCTTCACTAACCTCTCCTCCTACGTTGGAAATTCTAAAACGATACGTGGAAACTAGGAATTGGAAGTTTCATCAAATTTGTTACACTCTAGTTGTTCTTAATCGTGTTTTCTGATGTATTTCTAGCAAGATTCTTCCCACAAATTGAATCTAAATTATTTTCCTCACATCCACTTTGTGTGCTTGATCGTGCTCCCTGTTTCTCCAGCAGAATTCCGCCCACAAATTAAATTCAAATTATTTTTCTGACAACTACTTTGAACAGACCGCCTTGATTTTTGGCGTTTGCTTCACTTGACCATTAATTTTCAAGATTTTCAAACCTTTGTTTCCATCAAGAAAACTTTATTCATGTTCATTATACAGAATAACACCAAATAATATAGATTTTATCAAGACAACTTTATTCACACAACTTAAATATTGATTTGAATCACTATTCGATTCCGAAAACAACTTGATTCACACTTCTGATCTATACTAGGTTTTGGATCGATTGAGACAAATTGACTGGACTGGAAAAAAGTTCAAAGATTTGCTGGACAAATTGACCTCCTGGACTAGACATTCGAGACGAAACGATTAACTACGTGAGGTTGGAAGAAAGTGAGCTTTCGAGTGGGTTTATGTGGCTTTGGTGCTGTGCGGTTGTAAGACAGAGAAAGAGTGTGGAAGCTAGAGAGAGAAATAGTGAAAGTGATAAAAAGAGAGAAAGAAACATAGTTAGAGAGAGAAAGAGAGAGAGAGAGAGTGTGGGGAAAGGGTGAAATAGAGCGAGAATAAGGAGGAGAGAGGAAAGAAGAAAAATGATTCATAGAAGTTACATCGTGAGATTCTATCTCATAGTAGTGCTGCTATCTATAGGCATGGCTGCATAAGACTCCAGTTAGCACTTGAAAGTATAGGAAGGAGCTCAATTCTTCGCCTTTGCGCCGCGCACTAGCCTACGCCGCGTAGTTTCGGAAAGCACACCTATATTAGGGCGGAGTTAGGACTCTAGGTCCTCTTCATCATACAACCCTAGAGATAGAGGGGGAGAGATGCAGATTTATTTACTTTTTCTATGTCAATTACAAAATACATCGACTCAAATCCTATATTACGCAAATTGAAAATGATACTAATTACATCTCTTGCTTTAATAACTAAGTTATTAACTAAGACTATGGAAACTTACGAAAATGTTACCAAAGTAGGATTTGGTAATCATGTTAAGGATAATATAACTGATGCTGTAATCACATAAGAAGGCGGAGTTTGGACATATGAATGTCCATTCTTGGAGAGGAATGCTCAAGAACATTAACACTCAACCATGCGAGAGATTCAGATTCAGATTCAATCACTTTATCATGTAAATCGAATAATACAATAATTCGAATCCTATGCTATAAGAATAAAAATAAATGAAAATTACACTAATTACATTATGGTTCGCTTGAGTTGGCTAATTGTAAACTATGAAAACTTGCAAAAAGAGACAGATGTAGGATTCAATAAGCTAACGGTAATATAAATTTGTGCTGTATCTACATAAAATGGCGGAGTTTAGACATATAAATTTCCAAGGAGAGAAAGAGAGAGAGTAGAAATGAGAGAGAAGGAACAAGACAAAAAAAGGGAGGGAGGGATTGTATAGATAATGATTGAGTACTGACAGGTGAGGAAGAGGAAGTGAGAGTTGAGAAAGAGAGCAAGAAATAGAGATGAAGAGAGAGAGAGAGAGAGGAATAAAGGAGTGTGTGAGAGAGAGAGAGAGTGTGTGAGAGAGAGAGAGTGAGTGAGAGAGAGAGTGAGAGAGTGAGAGAGAGAGGGAGTGAGAAAGGCATTTCCAGCAGTTTGATGAGGTTGTGAGTGTTAGTGTGAGGAAAGAAAGTTGTCTCACGGTTTGAGTTGAGTTGAGGCTGTCACGTAGTCCCATAGCCAGCCAGTTGACGCTGAGAGTTGCTTTAATTTCCTGTGTCTCGGTTTTAGTGTTGTTCACAGTTGGCTGAGTCACCCTGTATACAGCAGAGTGAACAATTTCCGGACAAATCTCAGGGATTATCGCTGTGAGCTGGATATTCCGAGAAGAGAAGAGGTGGGTGGTAAGGGTGTGAGAGTGGGATGGATAGATGTAGGGGAGGAAAAGTAGATTAGGAGGAGAAAGGAGAAGAAAAAGAAGGAGAATAAGAAGAGAAACGAGGAAAAGAGTGAGAAAACGGTGGTGGAGGAGGAGGAGGAGGAGGAGGAGGAGGAGAAGAAGAAGAAGAGGAAAAAGAAGAGAAGAACAACAACAAAAAGAGGAAGATAATTTTTAGCAGGCGCCCCCCCCCTCATTACCAAACGAATGCAATCTAACATAATTATTATAATACATTCAAAGACAAACATGCTTCTAGCTGCCTTGCATGTTCACATTTATTCATAAGCAATCCCATTGTTGCATGTGGTGTGGCAAAAAGGATTGACTGTAGGGACTTGCTTATTTTAATGTATCCCAACGTATTGTTTCGTATTTTTATCTATTGGATACGTGAGAAGCAAAAGCCAACAGGAATTAATTAAAAAATAGCTACATTGAGCAAAACTGTCACATTGTACCGTACTTTATCATCAAAATATTAATTATTGATTAATTTATTTTATCAGTTCGCTTGAAAGCACATAAGGGAGGGAATAATGAATTTTTCACAGAGAAATATTGGGTATCATCATGAATATTATTTCATTTCACTGGAAATAAAGATGTTTTAACAAAAAATCTGAAACTCATCAATAACAAGCAAATTGAAGATTTCAGCCATTTTCACTGCTCAACCCAACTTTCTATATTCGAAATAGTTCCGAATTCAGCCAGCAGATGGCAGTAGCAATAGGGTAACTTTACAGTGACTGGATAAAATCTGTAGGTTGTAGGTGACTTGCCTCGACTTCCATTGGACACGCCTCCAAGCTCCACCTACGATCAAAATGGCCGAAAACATTGCTTGGAAAAGTTTCCAAATTCAACCAGTAGATGGCAGCAGTTGACGGGTGGTGTTTCAGTTTTGACTTGGACACGCCTTCATGCCCCGCCTGCTCTTTTCTTATTGGTTGACAGTGTTTCTTGAGTTTTGTCTTAGAAAATGGCTGCTAGCAAGAAAATGATGAATGGTGTATCATACACAAAAAATTACGCTGATTCACTATTGACGATCTTGAGCTAAAATAATATTTATTTATTTATGTATTCAGGCTAGTTAGATTCTATCAAGTGAGTATTTGAAGAATTTAGACTCAGTTTTACTTTTATCGTGTAACTTGGGCCAGTACTAGACTTCAATAGTTTTATGCTGTATGAAATGAGATGGAATATGATTTCGCAATCCCATCTCATACTCATCAATTCTATTCTCTATACGATGAATATAATGAAATAGAACTCAAACTATTCATGATCTAATACCGACCTTTTGCCAAAAAAAATGTTGAAAAACTACAACAATTCGGTAAAAATATTAGAGAGAAGTTTTTAGCGGAAACTAGCTTGTGATTGGTCAACAGAGTGTTAGGTGGTTGTCAGCCAACAATAGAATATCAAATTTAAGAAGGGCATTTCTTGGCTTACTTCATACATTGATCGAGGTTTTTCAATTGATTTCAATTCATTATGATGAATTAGTTTATGCAGAGGAAATAATTTCTAGTGGATTCAAGTTGTTGGTGAAATAAGTTTTTCATCAAATGATGAAAGAATTATTATAAAAACCCCAATTGGAATTTTTTAAATTCGTTTAGCATCAAGCGCGGCGCCCTGCCCTGTGCGGTCGCACACTCCGCATACCCCACGTGAAGACCCTGATTGTAAAAGAGCAACGCACGCACACTAGTCAACTGATTTTTAAAGTGCATTCTCCATACAGCTACGTACTGTTTCTATTGCATACGACATGTGCCCACGACTTGTAGTAAACCCACCTATTAATACAGGGTATTAATATACTTCAATAGCCATCTAGCAAGCTATCAGATTGAATTTGATTAAAATTTTCAATATGTCCAAAAAAACTAGAAGACCTTATCCTTAATTCACAAATAACTGTTTCAGTTCGCACAATTTCAGATATAAGTATAGATCAGTAAACTTGAAGTAAATCCCAAAAAATTATAAATAACACAAAATCTCAGTCAAAAGTATGAAAAGCACTAAACTCGAAGTAAATCCGAAAATTCCATCATCCGCTTCAAAGTTAACACCAGACTTTTCAAAATTTCCAAGACTGCACTCTAGAAAACTTACTTCACAAATTCAAAAGCTCTACCCACGGAATTTTCAAGATAAGTGCCTCAATACCGTGAACTTCGAAAACTTTGAGTCAAATTTTTCCGAAAAAATCCCACAGTATCTTTCCAGTCCAGGCAAGTTCATTAGTAAAAACCCCAGCAGTGCTATATCTCCACCCTGAGTTCAAGAATTTTCTCAGAACAAAAGCATTATTCAAATGAACGAAAATTCGTTTCGGCAAATTCATCTTTTGTCAGCTTCCAAAGCATATTCAAACTTTCACTTCGACATTCATCTTTTACACTTCCCTTTCACATCTCTTTCTCTTACTCTCTCTCTCTCTCTCTCTTTCTCACTTTCTCTTCATAATTCATTATTCCTCCTTTCATTTCATTCCCTGAACACTTCGGTAGTAATTTAGCATTCTTTCAGACTTTGATTTTCTTTTAAAATATTAATACGGGATCTACCTTCTCGTTCTAATCTACAGTCTATAGTATCCCATCTGTTTCCTCTTCTTCTACCTCATATTTTTCCTCTTTGTCTTCTTCCTCTCCTTCTCCTCCTCCTCCTTCCCCTCCAACTCCTCATACTCCTTCTTTCTCTTACTTCCTTTAACTCTTCTACCTTGATCCTTTACTTCCTCACCTTCAAAAATCATCTTCCTACTACCCTCCACAACTTTCCAATAAGAAATATATTTTTCTTTTTTCCAATCTCCTTCTGTTCCTTTCTCTTCTCTCTCTCCTCATCCTACTTTCTCGTCTCCTACTTCTCCTCTCATTATCACGTTTCTACGAATTATCTTTGAGCCACTGGCATCTTTTAATTTGTGCGAACATTTCATTGCCTAAACTAGATTTTGTGCGCCGAAGTATTACATTATAGGTTATCCACATGTAAACGTGATGTATAAATCTCAAAATATTACTTTTTCCCTCATCATCATCATCATCATCATCATCATCATCATCATCATCATCATCATCATCGTCGTCGTCGTCGTCATCGTTGGTCATCATCATTTCCATTATTAACTTTTTATTCTTCCTATCCTTTTTTCTCCTTCTTCTAACGTATTCTCCAATTCTTTCTACCCTTTCAATCTCCTTCTTTTATGTCGTTTCCCCCTCTTCATACTTTTCCTTCTTCTTTCTTCCTTTCTACCAAACTCTTTCTAAATCCTCTTCTTTGTTCAACAGCTTTCAGTTTACATTTTTAATCTAATAATAAAAACAATCCAATTAGAATGGAATAGTTATGGATATTTATTACATTTTGTAATCGATGAATTATTAAAGTTACATAATTATTTACTCTATGAATATCATAACAAAGAATGAAAACTTTCACTGAGTTTTTGTCGAAATTGAAGAATCGTTCCTCAACAAAATGCAACACAAATATTTTTCAATTTTACACTCCTAAAGTAGGCTATTCAAAATATTTGTGTTGAAAGATTGGAATTAAGAAAATATTTGTGTATCAACCTGATTTCAAATTACGTTCCTGGAAAATATACTTATTTTTTTCTATCATGTAATCTATGTATCATTCAACTCAATAAATATCACAGAGAAATTATACATAGATACTGAACAGTATTTCAAATAAAACCATTGCAGACAGTATCCTGCAGCTGAAAAACAGCAAGTAAAATAAAAATTTAATCAGAAAACTCTCTCAATTCTGCAATCCGACTTTCTCGTGACCTTAATTAACAAGGTTACAAAAACTCCAATTTCCTCTACTTTCCCCTCCCACCATATTCGCAGGAAACTCGGGAAGTAGGTGGAAAAGAAACGAATGAAAAAAGAAAAAATGGATTACCACTCTTACTGTGCTCCTTTGTCAAGTTGAATAATGCCCCGATGAATAGAATGAACTGCATCAGTATATCTATATATATCCATCCAAATTCAGAGTAAAACTGGTTAAGTATATCTACACACATAGAGAATAAATGAATCGGCAACAAAAGATCTATATTCTGTCCAAGCAAAGAAGACATTCTGGCAAGATGGGAGAATGACTCCAGGTTGGTCAACATTGGTTAAAAAATTGTCAATTTGGTCTCAAATTGTAGATCAGAATGTTCCCTACAATTTGAGATCAAATTTACTATTTTTGAACCAATATTGACCGAGCTGGATTCATTTTCCGATCTTGCCAGAATGTCTCCTTTGCTTGGACAGACTTTCTGTATCCAGAATAGTACAATATATCTATGTACATAGTGAATAAATAAATCTTCAACAGAATAACTGTATCTAAATCCAGAATAAAGCCATTTCAGTATATACATACATAATTACTTATATACGAGTATCTGTATTATATGGCCTCTATATTACACGCGTAGGCCCTTTATGAAGGGTATATGCCTTTTGTAAAGGGTATAGGGCCTTTATTGCTGGCCGGTAGAGCTGAAAAAAATTGCAAATGAAAATTGGTTGTTTGATCAGACAGGCATGAAAGAATTTTTTTCACATCGGTGTATTTTTCTTTCCTCAAAAAGTTCGCTACTACCGGTACCTTGTTAATATAGCCACTGTGTAGTGTGTATTCTCAATATATATATATATATATATATGCCAAAAAGTTAGTGATCCTAGGTCAGGATCGTGATTGAGCTGCAAAGCATGTATAATAATCATTATTTATCAATGTTTAGTACTGCAGTTTCAAGAATCATGAATAACCTCAACAACCAAAAAGTTAACCAATTAAGTCAGCTCCTAGTACACTCCAACAGCTGATGTTGTAAATTGGAGTTGTTACTATTTAGCTATGCCTAGATGATGTTTTTGAAGTCAAAAGAGACAATAGATGCTTTACATCAGCTGATAATAGCTTACATACAACAAACAGACGAAACTGCATAACTTTTTTGTGTCAGATTTACTGAGATATTTATGAACAATTTGGGATGAATGTATTGTACAACTACTTTCTCAAATCAAAATTATGTATTTACATTCTTAGTGAGAAAAAATCTTTTTGTCAACCCTCTGAAATTATTGACCTGTGAGCTTTCATTTATTTACCTTGATTATGTGAAACATACTTTAAAAAACTCTGATCTCCACAATCAAAATAATCAATAAAAACCCCACTTTCAATTGTGACCTGGACCGACTTCAAGGAATCCAGTGATTTTCATCCTGAATCCTTTTCGGGATCCTTGAAAAACGACCCCAATGTCCTCCTTTTCCTTGTCGGGGTGTTTGTGAGAGTCGAATCCGAAATTTATGCCAGGGTACAAGAATAGTTTCATGAATAACACATGGAGGTTCCAGAACATGCTTGACTTTCAATAGAGCTACTGGGAGAACGAACCTTGGGATACCGTAGCAGTAACGTAACGTGGTGTAACAAAATGTGAATTTAAGCTCAAAATATCCAAGTTGATTACTATTATTATAATATTATTTACAACAATTGTGAGCGTGACAAGTAGTTAAAACTGGCGGCTCGTGCCCACGAAACAAGTGAAGTGCCCGTATCTTTTACTGTACAGCACTTCACTTGTTTCGTGGGCACGAGCCGCCAGTGGTGGATAAGTGGGGAACATATTTGATTTCGGATATTTCAATCTATGAATTGGAATAAGAGAAGTTTTGGGCGAACGCCTGTTTTTTAGTTCCTTATTTAATTATTATTGTAATCAAATAACTAGATTTGTAAACTTCTTTGTTTTTTAAGACTCTATCAACTTCCCTGTATTCAAAATCGTTTTCAATTTTGGATTATTCGAATGAAATATTCTTGGTCCTAAAACAGAAACGTGGAAATTGTTCCCAAATTTTATTTAGAAGTCAACTTGAAATTGTAAATACTACTACAATTAATAGAGTTCATTCATTCACAATAAGAAATAGCCCACATTAATTTAAGTATGATTGTAAAACAAGTTTACACTTTTCAAATACACCGACTGCATATCAGCCATTTTGTTGTTCTGCTATTGGTGTATACGAAATGGCTGCGAGTCATGGGTGGGACTTTGCTGCGATATAGTTCTGCTCTGTGATTGGCCAGCGGACAAGCACACGCCCACGATGGAGGGGAGCTAGCAGCTAGCCAATGAAAGGGAAGAAGAATTTGAAAATACTTTCTCGGTCAGTTACACGAGAATTGAATCTTACTACCATTTTGGAATAACGCCTTCAGGTTCTCCAACGTTCTTCTTGAAATAGTTCTAAAATACTCAGACAATATCAATGATATTATAGTCTTGATACTACACATTATAGTGACTGTATAATCAGTCTCTATACTATAAATGGAATCAAAGAAAATCTGAAGATATGAGAACATTACTCAACGAGGATACTATTACTGGTTTTTTTTAATGAAATAGAGGTCACCACAAACGGCGGTGGACCTCCATATTGAATGAAATATTGATGAAAATTGTGGTAGAAATACCACAGTAAAGGGCAATGACTGTTCTTTCTTCACAATGTATATTTATCTTTAGATCAATAAATGAATAGATAGATGAACATTGAATGCTTGTATAACTGAAATTTAATTTTCTTCTTCAGTATCAATATCAGAAACACCAACTATTAAAAATGTTGTTTAATCTAATCAAACATAATATTGAAGGTGTTTGGATTATTGTATTTTATATAGTGTTTAGTATATTTTATTAGAGAAGGAATAATTCAGATAAAGAATTTTTCTGAAAAAGAGTTTTTATGAAATTTCTAATATTGATCAATGATAATCATCAATCTTAATTCCTGACAGTGAGCTCATAGATGATGGTAAAATTATTATAAAGATGAATAATTGTGAAGAGCAGCATTGCTTTTCATAAATGAACCTGCTCTAAATTAATTAGGGCAGATAAAAAATTTATGTATTGCTAGATACACATTCATCCAAATCTCAGAAATAATATTCAGACATAGACATAGACATATCATGTTTCTGCAACTTGAGACGAAAAATGTTTCCATTGAAGAATTTCGAGACAGATGGAAAAATATTTTCAGAAAAGGGTCGATCCTTTATTTTTTCCAAAGATAAGCTGACTTGTTAACTAATTTCGTTGAGAATCTATATAGTGAAAGAAAATTTGTAGTGAAAGAAAGAAATATGCTTGTGGGTTTTGTGCCAAGTTGGGTGTTTGGGGTTAGCAAACGCCCACGATTTATACCCACTATCTAATTCCGTTTCTGTGTTTCGCACTTATGCTTCTCGCAAATCTTCTATTATTTTCTGCTTTCTCTTCTTCTTCTTCTTCTTCTTCTTCTTCTTCTTCTTCTCCTCCTCCTCCTTCTCCCCCATTTCCTTCCTTATTCACATATTCTTTCTCCCTGACTCACCAATTTGCCCTGGATAACATTCTTCTGTTCTATTTTCTAACCTCATCCTTCCTTCTCACTTGTTCCGTTTTTTTCTACATTCTTCTGCTCCCATTTCTTTCTACGTTTCTCTTATTCTTGTCACTTATTTCCTCCTCTGGATGTACCACACAATTCCTGTGTTTCTCTTCCTTCAACACTACAGTACGGTACCTACTTTTTTATTTTTCTCATAGTCAATTATTGTTCCCGATCCCATTATTTCCTTCTCAAGTTTATCATAGGTTTACTTGAATGAATAATTTCAATTAATTTTCTTAGTGGGAAAGATAATGAGATGAAAATGTTGAGATTATGTGAGAATTATAAATCTTAGACATTCCTCTGAAATGAGCGTTCTATGCCATTCAAATCTCGTTTAATTCAAAATGGGTAGTTCTTTGTCAGCTCAAAACAGAAAAAATGAATTAAAAAATATATACTTATGACATTCTTGTGTTTCACTTACCTAGAACACATTCAAGTCACTAATCCAAAAGCAAGAGTCCATAGTGTTCTAGGTTGTTCAAGCAAAGACGACGTGTTCTGAAAAAATGACTCCATCTTGGTTAGTATTGGTTCAAAAATTATAAATTCGATGTCAAATTGTAGGAAACATTCTAATCTACAATTTGGATTCAAATTTATAATCTTTAAACTAATATTGACCGTTCTTGAGTCATTTTCCATCTCGCCGGAATGTCTTCTTTCCTTGGACAGACTGTAGCAACTAACAGAAACAGTGACAATAGACTTGAATATCTGAATAGATTGATTGAGACGGAATAAGTTCATAACTCCGCAATACCACTGTCTTATCATTTCAAACTTAAGGAATTAGAGAACAAGACAAGACTTGAGGAATTCAGAGAGAAATTTCAAGAATAAGAAAAATGAGAGAGAAAGACAAGAAGGCGGCTTAGGCGTGAAAGAAGTAAAAGAAGAAGAAGAAGAAGAAGAAGAAGAAGAAGAAGAAGAAGAAGAAGAAGAAGAAGAAGAAGAAGAAGAAGAAGAAGAAGAAGAAGAGTAGAAGTGATGGAGAAAGGAATATAATTGCGTCAATAAATCTCTATTTGAGTTACGTTTCCAGGAAGACATGGGGACCTTCTTCATCACTTCCCATTCTATTTCACACTCTCTCTCTTACACTCATCATCGTTTCTCTTTCTACTCTCTTCCTCCTTCCTCCATTTTTCTCGATAATTTTTCCCATCTTTTACAATATCCCCTTTCTTCTATTTTATCCCAATCTTCCTCCAATTTCAACCTTTTGAAAGAGAACTTTATTCATTCTACTGTTCTCATCTTCAATTATCAGATCTTCCTATTCCTTTTTTCCTCGCCCTCCCTTCTTCATCGTTCTCCTCTCACATTCCTTCTCACATCATCTTCTCTTTCCCCATCCATTTTTCTCTTCCTCTCCTTCATCTTCTTCGTTCTCTTCTCAAATTTCTTACACTCTCTTTCCTCATCCTTCCAATATATCTCAGTTTGCAGCCCTATTGAAAGAGAACTTTATTAATTCTGGTTTTCTCATATTTTTTATAAGATTCTAATTCCTCTTCACCTCACACTTCCTCCTTTTTCGCATCTTTCCTCTAAATTTATTACTTAAATCTCTTTCCAAGCGAGTTTTTTGCAGTCTTCCTTTCCCATATCTATATTTTTCTTTTATCCTGATCCTTTCCCAAGAATGGACATTTTTATGTCCAAACTTCGCCTTTTCGTTTAGAAATTTTAATGCACAACAAGTAAGTAGATTGCAAGCAAGCAGCATATTGTTTGGATAATTGTTCTATGATTTTTGCATTCATATGTAACCTCTCTCATTGAATAGATTATAGAATAACCTGTAAAAATTGTAGTGTAAAATATCGAAATTAGTGTGTAACTTGTAAAAATAATAGAATAATTAGATTTAATAATTACTCTTTTGATCTAGAAACTAAGCATAAATATTTTGTTGATATCTAAATGAATAAAGAAATCTAATCTCTCTCTCTATTTTCATCTCCCAATGTCACTCTCTCTCTTTCTCTCTCACTCTCTTAATTTCATCCTCACTGATACTCTCTCTTTCTCTTTCTCTGCTCTCTCGCTCTCTCTGTTTGCGCCCTTATTAAGCGGGCTTTATTTATTAGTGGGAATTGCCTCGGGCGCTCGAGTGTCTCTCAGATGGAAGAAACGACTTCATTCAAAAATTTCGGTCACATCTCTGACTAAGGGCGAAAATTCACCAGTTTTCTTCTTTTAATTTCAAGATGAAATTGTTTATTTTTTCTCTGCAGATTATTAATAGCGAAGTTTTGAGAGACTTGATGAGATGGAGACTGCATTTGCTTTCACTATATTGGGAATTTTTATCTAATAAAGCGACAAATGTTATTTCATTAATTGGAAGAATGTAATTATACATAATCTAATTAGAATTATTCGGGATGTAAAATCAGGCTTTACTCTTACTATTTATAATTAGGATTAATATATCGATCAATTTCTAGTATAGTCTGTCCAAGCAAAGAAGACCCTCTGGCAAGATGAGAAAATGACTCCAGCTCGGTCAACATTGGTTCAAAAAATATTGATTTAATCTCAAATCAAAGATCAGAATGTTTCCTACTATCCAGACCAAATCAATAATTTTTGAACCAATATTGACCGAGCTGGAGTCATTTTCTCATCTTGCCAGAGGGTCTTCTTTGCTTGGGCAGAGTATATCATAACTTCCTATAATACATTAATTAAAGAAAGCTATGCTAGAACTGACCTTGATCTTCAAAATATATTTAAAAAAATTCAAAATATATTTAAAATTAGTTCAGTGCTTACATAACACGAACGGGAGATGAGGAATACAATACTCTCAGTTACGGGAGTTACAACTTATTGAGTAAAATCACGATGTGAGTCAATTGGTGTGTTCATAATTCAATTTATTCTCGGAATGTCATTCTCTACATAAGATGATACATTGTTTTTTTATTTTGAATAATAATCACAGTAAAAAATAATTGAAAAGGGTACTGATAAAAGTGATAAAAGTGAGCCTGAGATAAAGGTAACACTAAGATGATACATGCATCAAATGGAACAATCAAATTAAAAGTTATTCAAACATTATGTTCATATTATTAGAAATAGTGAGACATCGATACTATAATTATTGATGATAATAATAATTATTAATGATGTTAATAATGATTCAAGACCTTCTCAATTCGATTATTACATTTGATACGATAGCAGTAATTACAGTATCATCGATTCAATCAATCATCATTTATTCAAATTAAATTTTGATGAGTGCAACAGGCTCATGCCCTAAACCGATTCTCTACCAATTTATAGATTATACTACACAGTCCAAAACAAGGTTATGTTAAATCATAAACTAATATCACAATTTCCAATTAATAAAAAATACACTTGAATTAATTTAGAATTTTGATATCAAGAAATTAAATTGAGTCGTTCATAGCAAACGATGTAGCAAAATCTCGATATACCGTAATAATAAAAATAATGAGTACAAAGACCTGGTTACAACCTTCAGTCCGCTAGCACTGCCAGGTCTGGGTTCGAGCCCCAGTGGCATGGCTGTTTTTCACCTCATCAATCACCTTCGCACTCAATATTCATTACCCACGCACAAGCTAAAATGCGTAAGTGGGCATTATCCGCAATAAAAAATATATAAAAATTTAAAAAAAAACCTATATTCTACCTCAGATAGAGAGATTACACCAATTTCCTTTACATTAAACTTTACTTGACCAGTTCCATAAATTTATATTCGAATAGTGAAGGTACTCAATTCTATTGACTTATTGTGATCATAGATTGTAGTAAATATTGCATAGATTGTAGTGAATATAGATCGAACACGTTGACAATTTACCTTAAATATTAGGGAAGGTTCAACCTGCATCATTGAATCCTGTAGACTTCAATTTTGGTCTCATCAAAGTTTATCAATTATTAACAGCAACTAATCGTTGATAATGCTTGGAACGGATATTATCACTCTACTCTAAATGCATTCAATTATCGGCTATAGCTGAAGCCAAAAAGTTAGGCGGTTTCGTCTGTCTCTTGTACGTGATGTTACCTACTAACAGCTGATGTAAAGCATCGTATTTTCTCCTTTGATTTCAAAACATCATATCCGCATGACAACTCAATTTGATAACATCAGCGCGAATGGAACAGACGAAGCCGCCTAACGTTTTGGCGTCAGCTGTACGTCCCTCCATGACATGTGTAATAGCATTAAAAAATTGACCTTCATGTATATTTGTATAATTTAGATAATCATAGCAAAACTGTGTAGGCTATTATAAATTGTATTAGCAATAAAACGTGCTCAATAACATTTTCGTATTGGATTCAAGTTCATTTGTGTAGACTTTTTGAATTAACGGAGATTAAAATTTGATATTGAATGAGAAGATTTTGTCAAACCACTGATCTATCATAAATTCGAGTTACCGGTTTGGTTGTTACACCATTATCAATTGTAATTATCTGGTGTATCACCATTATCTGATAAACTCAGAGTGGAGTTTACCAGAGATTGATAATGGTGTAACAACCGAAACCGATATCTCGCATTTTCAATAAATCAGTGTTTAGACATCTTTTTTTTTTAATTTAGACATCTTGACATTCTCGACTTTGTATTCAGATATCTTGTCTGATGTCTGAATACTCTGAATATTCAAACATGAGAATGAGCTGTACTGTATTTAAAACCTTATCAACAAATAATATTTGATTAGTCTGAAATGTAAATGATAATCTTTGCGATAATATTGGGAATTCTAAATAAATTCTAAAAGAAAATATATATTACAATTTACAATAAGTTATATCTTCATTAAAAAAAAACTAGTAAAATTTTTGTAGCTTACCGCTTTATTCAGTCATGCTCCCAAATTCCAAAATGATTATTCTTCTTTCAAATCCAAGTTATTGAGATAATTAATTGAATCCAATATTGTTTCACATCTTTTAAAAGCACTTCATCCATTTTAGAAGTAGCGCAATATCCCAAAATACCTTTAAAATGCACTTTTATCACTCATAACACTATCATTATTTCAATTGAAATATTGCGATTATTTTCAATTTTCACACGGAAATTTGATTTTTATATTACAATGTAAAATCTTGCACACAATTTTTCTCTATTTATTGTTTGGCGTAACTAAAATAACAATCTGAAATTAAAACTGCAAAAACATTTTCACCTATCATTTTTTTCAAAAATTCATGTATCTTAAAAAATCACTGGAAATTTTAGACACTTTTAAGCATACGTCGGCCAATTTTTCAGACACTTTTAAGCCGGCCAATTTTTTCCCCCATTTCTTTCGAAGCACATTGACACTAAAAACGAAAAACCATCTCTTGGTCTATTTTCGGCGTTACGTTAGTGACGCACAACGTAAAACCCGAACTGACAGACGCGGCTTCACTTCTAGCGAGAATTAACGCTACTGAACTAAGGGAAGGCCCGACGTCCGAAGCTCACAATCTGAATCAAGTCTTCGGACCGAAAAGCAAGGTTTGAGTTGATTTTGTAGCGCGCACCATCTAGCGAGAGAAAACAGTACTACTAGAAGAGCTGAATTTGAGCCGATTTGGTATTGCGCGCTATCCAGCGGTAGAAAAAGTAACTACTTTCTTCAAAGCTGTCCAAGCAAGGAAACCGGGTACTTGTAAAATGACTACAGCTCGATCAATATTGGTTCAAAAATTATAAATTTGTTCTCAAATTGTAGAGAACATTCTGTTCTACAATTTGAGGCCAAATATATAATTTTTGAACAAATATTGACCGAGCTGGAGTCTTTTCCCATCTTGTCTTCTTTGCTAGACCAGATCGACTACAATAGTCGCTGTGATTTCTGTTTTTTGATATAAGAGTTTTTTTATTTACCGGTAGGCTATTCATCTATTAAACTTAATATTTCTTTGGAACTTAATAATAATGATGATAGATCAAAGATTTCTCAATATGTTGAGTTAATTAATTGCAATTAATCAATAATTAAAATTGTATTCACTTGTTATCTAGGCCTACCGAAAAACAGCTATATGAATAGTTTATGATCTCATCCAAGCCTTTCAAAAACTATACTTACTTATATAACTTAATAATTATTAATTTATATTAGTAAAATTTCTCTCTACTGCATCAATTTCGGGAATAGTAAAGCCTTTAGCCAAATGTTTAAATACAATAAAGGATGAAGCATGAAGGTACAGTAATAAGAGAAATTCAAGTTATCTGTGTAATAAACCTTTCTCCTTTCTCCATATATTCTAATTTCTATTGAAAAGGCTCAAGATCTGATTCTCCTAGTATACATTACACTCCCAAACATGATAATCCTGATTTAAAGCGTAACAAATCTTCCAGAAATACACTGAGTCACAAATCGTGGCTTGATTTTGGAAGGGCTGGAAATCGGAATCAGGGACCGAAGAAAGGCCAAGAATAGAATGTCGGACCTCTATTCCAGTTGCATTCGTGTTGTGAGGGTGCTAGAAAGCGACGTCTTTCATTTCCTATTAATTCTTTTTTCAACGTAGCTTTTGTTGTGGGAAGAAGTGTCAACGAGAGTATTGGGTTTTCGTCTTTTTTCAACGTCTGTCTGTGCAGACTATTATTGAGTAACGTCTGAAGACCGGCATATTGAAGCTGTGAGTCGGCGGTTCAAATGGCTTCAATATTGAAAAATATAACCTTCTATCATTCTACGAAATGATAGATGGTTATGATTGAATTAAAATATGTAGCCTAAAACAGACTACATATTCAATAAGATACAAAAAATGATTCAATATGATACATTGATTGAATTAAAAATATCGAATTGAAAGTGTGCGTTTTGTATCGTACTAAAAGGAGTTTGCATCGTAGCATGTATTTGGTATAAAATTTGATGTAGGCTACAGTAACTACATAGTTATTACATTCCTCCAATATATGAAGTATCATTCTATAATTTAATTTATCCCTTTTATGTATCAAATCGATTATGGCAATTGAGCTGAGGATATACTAGCTAACATCTTCAAATTTAAAACCTTTATCAATATAACGACATCCTGAAATAAAGGAAGCATTCCTTTGCACTTTCATTATTATCATACAATTCATTGCACGGCATAAAAAGGAAATTAGAAACTTATTTTTTTTCAAGATTTGTTATTGTCTCAAGATTAATCTATTATGAAATTACTTTGAAAAATTCAATCTTCAACAATTTATAGAGAATGAGATGATAGATTTTCTTTTCATTTTATTTTACCTTTTATTTTATGTTTAATAATTTTAATTCACTTAATCTTTTTGCATGAAAAAGGATCATCTAACCCCCTTCAGGGGATTATCGTGCTATATCTGATTAGAGCTATAGGGTTCTTTAAATACTTTTTATAGAGCCTTAATTGTTAGAGCTGTTGCAAGGCCTCTTTAAAGACTTTTTATAGTTTTAATTATTAGAGCTGGTGCGAGGGCTCTTTAAATACTTTTTATAGAACCTTAATTAGAGCTGGTGCAAGGAATTAAGGTGGTTTCGTCTGTTCCTTATGTAATTATTAGTAACATACAGCCTTTACCCAACAAAAACATTTAACAAACCATCTCTTAGTCAACAAACATGCAAGTATACAAAGAACTCACTAGCTTCCCATACTAACATACTAATACACCAATCCATCCATGTCTTTGAGATAATTTTAGAGATTTGTAAGTATATTTCCGGACAAGTTCAAACTTGTCTTGTCTCCAAAACCACACAATCTCCAAAATCAATCTTTTCAAGCGCCAGTCTCATCCAAAATTTAAAGACTTTTTTCGTTTCGAAACAGTTCCTAAACTTTACACCGAGATAGTTGATGGGGGTTTTGAGAGTGGGCGATTTTATAAAGTGTTGGGGGGGGGGGATCGAGGGGGGCGAAACCCAAAAATAGTTTGGCATCGCTGCCAAAAATATCATCTTTCTTTCTTTCTCTCCCACTCCTTCATTCTCCATAAGTTCGTCTCTCTTGTCCACTTAGTTTCTTTATTCACGAACAAATAACACTTGAAAGTCCTTCGGTAGCAGCTTTCTTCACACCTCTCGAGTTTTTTCTCGTTTATTTATCCTTTTTACTCTCTCTATTCGTCTTTTCCGTTTCTTAACACCTTACTTTTCTTTCAATACTCTTGTTTTTGTTCCATATTCCTGATTTTTACTCTATCTTAGCATCTTCTTCACTTTGCACTTTCTGTACTGCTTTTCTGTTAGCCCATTTCTCTCGCTTCTTTTTGTATTCTCTCTTTCACTTTGTGTTTAGTTCTTTGGATTTAATCTCCTTTCAAGAATATACAACAACTATGCCGTACATTTTTAGTCCGGCCAAGCAAAGAAGAGCCTCTGGCAAGAAGGGAAAATGACTCCAGCTCGGTCAATATTGGTTAAAAAATTATTGATTTGGTGTCAATTGCAGGAAACATTCTGATCTACAATTTGAGACCAAATCAATAATTTTTTAACCAATATTGACCGAGCTGGAGTCATTTTCCCATCTTGCGAGAGGCTCTTCTTTGCCTGGCCAGACTTTCAAGAATTAAACAGTTGATAGGTATAGTCTGTCCAAGCAAATAAGACATTCTGACAAGATGGGAAAATGACTCCAGCTCGATCAATATTGGTTCAAGAATTATAAAATTTGTCTCAAATTGTAGAAAACATTCTCAATTATAGACAAAATTTATAGTTTTTGAACCAATGTTGACCGAGCTGGAGTCATTTTCTCATCTTACTAGAATGTCTTCTTTGCTTAGACAGACTAAATTTTTTATAACTGACGCCAAAACTTTCTCGTATTATTTATTTATTATTAACAAGATTGAAACACAGACAAAGTCCAAAACGTCTCTTCTTCCCAATTTTGGTTAAAATATTCAAAATAGAGGTTATGTCTACACTTAAAACTTAAATTATACACAAATTTCAAATTCTGATGGTATAAAAAAACTATGAAACTTTTATTTAGTATCAAATAAGATGAGTATTGTATCTTCTTTAATGGGAATTGACATTTATGCCTGTGATTTGAAACTTTCAAACTTATTGTTATATTAAAAATTCTATATGACATTTTTTCTATTAACGTTTATTAATAGGCCTACAGTAAGTTACGTAATATAACGTGTAACTTACTGTTATACAGATATACAGTAGTAGGCCTACACCTAAAATTCATGTGTAGTACCGTAGGCCTATATATATTATGCAGGTACTAGTTTTCATATGAATTAATATTCTTTTCCTCTTTAATTACTTCAAATTCTGTTGTGGAACTAATAACGTGGAACAGATTGAACATCCTCTCACGTTTGTTCCAACAACGAATAGCCTGCCAAAAGGAAGTGAAAGGATTCAAGTGGAATGGGAAGGGGAGGTGGAGAAAGAGAAATGGCCAAATGAGGGGAAGATGACAGCTGACTAATTTGGAGCTATTTTTAAGGGGAATTTCGAAGGACATCCGTGGGGAGACACGAGATATGAGTCACATACTGAAGGCTTTAGAAAAAGTTGAGTTTTGTACAGTCTGTCCAAGCAAAGAAGACATTCTGGCAGGATGGGAGAATGACTCCAGATCGGTCAATATTGGTTCAGCAATTATTATAAATTTTGTCTCAAATGTAGATCAGTAATGTTTTCTAGAATTTTAAAAACAAATTTATATAAAATTATTTTTGAACCAATATTGACTGAGCTGGAGTCATTTTGCCAGAAAGTCTTCTTTGCTTCGAAAGACTTCAGCACTACAATATAGGTTACTTGGTTGGTTCTGTTGTCTTATAGTATTTCCAACGAAAAAAGTGAATAAACGTAACTTACCTACCGTGCACTATCTGATATTCAAGTAAAAATTTATTAAAAATTGTGCTTTTAGTATTGGTATTTGAAGTTTTCTTTGATTTATACTTTAAATTCTATTTAAAAAAAAATAACATCTAATTTCAATCACGATGAGATAGGACGTCATTTTGAAACTGAATACATGACTCTTCTTCCAACAGAAGTCAGATTTAATTAAATTATTTGCAAATAACAAGATATTCATAAAATAACCATGATATCTCCGTCAATTCGTGAACAATTTATTAGTCAATTTTTTCAGATTTCGGGTGATTTTTTACTACTCAATTTTCCATGATTACTTTGTTTTGTTGTCATGGCACTATTTTGTCTACTTCATGAATTCTATTATTCATAGTCATAAAAAATTACCATTCATCTGGTGAATTATACACCGCATAGTAACATATAAGTTAGTAGTAAAATAGTGTTGAAATATGGTCGAAAATAAGATAAATTTAGATGAATAACTTGGAAGGTTGAGTGGTAGAACTCCACCTAAATATAATAGATAATATTTTAATTCAATTTGAAAACTAAAAAAAAATAATTGAATAATTTTTGTCAACTACATATTAGTACATATAATTAAATAATTTGGAGAAGGATAATAATGATCCAGTAATATTATTCGCAGTAGGCCTACAACTGTATATAGGTTATATAATTTTTCATATAACTTCAAACTATTCAATTAACATACAGGCAATACTTGTATTGACCTATCATAATGCTCTCGTAGTAATAATACCAAACTTCTAGAATATTCCTATCTCACTTATATCTTATATGTCCCATAATGCTCACGAGTGCGGTACAATAATATAAAAAACATTTTCAAGTTTGAATAAAAATCCAAATGGTAGTCTTGTAGAAGACACAGTGGCCCAAAGAAACTGAAATCAAGTGTCTACGAAACATACGTTTCTCGTTATAGCTGTCACTTATTGTCGCGTTTACTTCCGTTTTATTTTTCATTCTTTTTCTTCTTACCTTTTTTTCGGCAAGTTATAAAAAACTCAACAGAAGAAGTGTGCCGCAGACGCAAGTTTAAGCAGGAAGAAAAAAGAAAGTGAGAGGAATAAGAAGGAAGGAGAAATAACAGAAGAGAGAGAGAGTGATAAGGAAGAATATAGTGAGAAAGAATGAGTGAAAGAGGAGGAACAACTGCTGAGTTGTTCTAATAAAAAATAGAGTGGTGCTCGAAAAAGCAATTTGTTGCCAGTGAGATACCGACATAACAAAATAATAGTAACTTATATTGGAGATGAGATGTTAAGCAGGTGGAAGCTGCAAACGTCTGACTTTCAACTTTATTTCAAGTTTCAATTTGAATTATCAATTACGACATTGCAGTAGAATTTTTTTTTAAATTAAAGTAGCAGGTAACAATAAATTAGTAGGCTGTAAGTTATAGTTTAGTCAAGTCACTAGTAAACTAGTATAGTCTGTCAAAGCAAAGAAGACCCTCTGGAAAAATTACTCCAGGTTGGTCAATATTTGTCCAAGAATTAAAGAATTATAAATGTGGTCCTAATAATAAATCAAATTGTTTCCTAAAATTTGAGATCAAATTGATAATTTTTGAACCAATATCGACCGAGCTTCAGTTATTTTCCCATCTTGCCAGAGGGTCTTCTTTGCTTGGACAGACTATATCAATAAACTTTTCGATACAATAATGTTGAGAGTATGATGTTCTCTGGAAGTAGTAATAAAAAAAATCATATGTTAACATATTTATTAGACACCGAAGTAACTTCCCGATTAAACACTGGCGGCTCGTGTCCACGAAACAGGTGAAGTGCTGTACAGTAAAAGATACGTGCACTTCACCTGTTTCGTGGGTACGAGCCGCCAGTGCGATTAAGAAGACTAGACTCGAAATTGACCCGGTGAGGCTGAGACATTATTCAATATCATTATATCATATTCATATCACGTTCAATATCAAGTTTCCTCAATGATTCAATGTTTATTCTCAAGAATAATCAAATGTGAACTTTACTACATAATATCTTACTACACTTTATTACAAACTTACTAAACTTTAATCGACTCAGGTCCCCAAGGATGTAATGGATGTCAAATCACAACAACTCTTCAATTTTTCATAAATTTTATTAATTTAATTGTATATAATATAAGATTTTAAATACTTAAACTTTGTGAAATTATGATCAAATTATTGGTGATCGCCACTGTAATCATCAGAAACCACTGCGTAAAGGAAGATTGAAGAGTATGGGAGAGGAAGAAGAAGAAGGGAATAAAAGAGAATAGGGATAAGGAAGAAGAAGGAAATGAGAGAGGAGAGGATTAGGAAGAAAGGACGAGGAAAGAAGGGATAGCAAAGAGACAGTTGGAAACAATAACACTGTCTTAAAACAATAATTTTCAAATTCTAATTTTTTCCAAAAAATACGTAAAACTAAGGAACAGCTAAATTGAGTTTCAAGTGTGATTAAAATACTATTATTGAATTTGAAAATCTTTGAAATAATTAAAAAAAAAAACAATAATGTTCACCTTACAAAAAATTAACAATGTCTCTACAATGAATATTTATTGTGTTAAATATTTCAAAAGTGATGATATACTAATAATAAATAATATAAATGTACAGTAACAAATACTTTTCTTCTACAGAAGGATTTCGATTGTTTTGGAAAAACCCTCTCTTTGTACTAGATTTTCGTTATAATGATTGATTTTCAAAATTGGAAAATACCACAAAATTGTTATCAAATATAGAAATGAAGCCCTAAGCAACCTATCTAATAATATCTTCAGATTTCTTTCATTTTTAGTCCAACATAACTTTTCCGTTACAAATTATCATTTTGACAAATGACAAGTTTTTCACAATTTATGAAACATCTTACCAAACAGATTGACTTTCTCATAAATATGAAATAAATCGATGGAATCAATTCAAAATTTGAATTGTAAAAAATTCACAGTATTTGAACGAAATTCATCAATTCGAATTGTACAACATTGGTAGAAAACAAAAACCTACTTAAAATTATCTAGAAAAAAAATTGTTCAAAACAACCGTGTATTAATGACAGAAACAAACAATAACAATATTCATCAGTTGGTTGTTATAACTATAGCGATAGAAAAAATAATGATAATATCGATATAAAAAACTATGTTATAAGAGAGTAGGTAGTGTCTGTATTATCAAGTTGTTTTTCACTATCTGTTCCAATAGATTTCGAGGAATAATAATTAATCAAGAACTCTCACAACTCTTCGAGAATATTGGGCGAGGGAAAATCCCTCTTTCATTTCACGTTTATCGGTTCCCTTTCACACCTTTTTCGTACCTTTGGTACGTTTTCACAGCACTTTGCTTTTCTACTCCTTCTTGATGCATGGACATTTTTTCAATTCACCTTTCTTACTTTGAGACCCTCCAACAAAACTATTGATTGATGTATAACACTGATGTTGATGCCCACCTCCAACAGGACAGTCGGCGAGCGGTCCACGCTGGGATATTGAGTCGAGAGCGATCTCAGCTAAACCGGTTCGCTCTAAAGTCCACTTGCAGACTGTCCTGACAGAGCTGATCATCAATAACATGCGTATTCACCAACCAGCAGTTTATTAAGTGTCTACTAAAGGAGAGTGTTAATCAACCTCCTTTAATGCATCATCTATCATTTCGATATATTATAATTGATAGATAATCGATTATATCGATACATTATCAATAATCCATTATTTCGATAAATTATCAATAAATAACCGATTATTTCGAGAAATTTTCAAAAAATAATCGATTACTTCGACAGATAATCAATAAATAATCGATACCTTCGATACACCATCAATAAATAACCGATTATTTCGATACACCATCGATAATCATCATTTCGATACACCACCGATAAAATCGATACAAACAATCGATCATTTCGATACATTATCACACTTGATTTCAATATTCTCCTCCTTTTTCCTTGTGTTTCTGACAATGACACACACTCAATACTATTACAATGAAAATGACAAGAGCCCGATCTTCCAATTAAATATTTTTTCATTATGCACAAAACAAATAGAGAAATGTAAGACAACGAATAGAAGTAATTTTATGATAGGACAGCAGGGGGAGGGGGGAGAGGTTGCCCTCCCGCGTCAGTCCCTTTATCATCACTTTCTTCTTCATTGTTTCTTGTCTTTCTCCTCCTCCTCCTCTATTCTCCCCACCAGTCGGTGTGCGAGGAGGAATTGTTTCCTCCGCTGTTTCCGCCGTAGGAGCCACCGTAGCCACCTCCTCCTCCTCCTCCGTAGAAGCCTGCAAAACACAAAAAATAAATAAGGTGAAATTCATTCTAACAAAAAGTTTCATCTGCGACTGGAAGAGACAATTTTCAACTTTCAAAAATGTATTTTCAATTTCGTTGCTCATGAAAAAATTCAAGTGGGCAGTATCAGTCGGTCATTTTGCCCAACAGCAAAATTATGTGAATATCTCCCATTACAATAATCAAAATTTGATACATTATACTTAATTAAAAATACACATAATAATAATCATAATATGGCACAACAAAGAGTCACTTTTGAATATATTGGTAATGATATATACAGATAAAACTAGCACTTGTAGGTATAAAAACACTGGGAAACTTAACTTACATGTGAGTCAGTGGATATTTCGGCTGCTTAGGCAAGCCTTCTTCAACCCAGACCCAGAAGGCTTGCCTAAGCCGCCGAAATATCCCCTGACTCACAAGTAATTCAAGTTTCTCAGTGTTTTTATATCTATAAGTGCTAGTTTTATCTGTATTATATCATTGCCAATAATAATTATAATAATATACCGCAATATCTAATAATTCTTCCATTTCTAATTAAAAATACCTCTATTATAAAAATAATATCATGGAAAAGTGAAGAGTAGAGCTCCTGGAGATTCAAATTATCATTCTTATGACATATTTATAGAAAATGCGTTTCTGCCCATAGATAACGGCGCTATAAGCTCCAAGAGATTGATAAGAAAGATTTCGCGGACAAACAAGAAAGCGGGTTGAGAAAAACGTTGTAAAATTACACTATTTTTATGGGTCATGATTCTACTGTTCGATAAATAATGTCCCACTCTTCAGAGCAAAGAATAAATAAGATTTAAAGCTTTAAAAACGAACCAGAATCCACTTTTACAAAACATCTCATTCAAACTGGCCACTTTAACAAATACCAACCTCAACATTCTAGTGATAAAAGAGTAAGGATATATTGTAATAATCTAGAACAATTTGTAATTTACAGGTACACAAAATCAAATAATAACATTCTCAATGTTATTATTGAGAATGTAACATTCTCAAATAATATTCTCAATGAACAATCAATTTTGAATCCAACAAACTCTTTGACGATTCAATCGCAACACACTAACTTCTTTACCCAACACGGCAATCCAGTTAATAGTCTGTCCAAGCAAACAAGACATTCTAGCAAGATGGTAAAATGACTCCAGCTCGGTCAACATTGGTTCATAAATTATAAATTCAGTCTTAATTGTATATCAGAATGTTTCCTACAATTTGAGACCAAATTTATAATTCTTGAACCAATATTAACCGAGCTGAAGTAATTTTCCCCATCTTGCCACAATGTCTTCCTTGCTTGGACAGACTATACCAGACCATTGACAAAGGGTCCACAGATCTTGAAAGCGCTCTAGTCATGTGAGTAACTACTGTATCAAGTTTTCACGCACTGACTTCGTGTCATGAAACTACTAGCAAAATTAATCAGAGCTAATTTCTTACTTGAAATACATATTAAAATAATAATGTATCTCCAACTGACCAGAGGATCCAGAATTGCCGTAGCCGGAATTGCCGTAGGAGCGTCCGCCTCCACCGCCCCCGGACGATCGGCCGCCCCCGCCGCCGCCTCCGCCCCCGCTCTGCTGACGGTAATCGCGCGCACCAAACTGGCTGCCAAAGCGACCGCCCCCACTACAAACACAACACAAACAAACATTCAATACAATTAGAGTACAAAAAGTCAACAAAATCTAGTATAAAGTAGAGCAATTTTCATAATTAATGAATTAAGATGAATAATGAATGATATGAGATGGATTTTGAAGATTGATCGATGTGGGAAATTTAGTTGACCGCCTTTACTATTAGTCTGTCCAAGCTAAGAAGACCCTCTGGCAAGATGGGAAAATGACTCCAACTTGGTCAATAATTGTTCAAGAATTATACATGTGGTCAGACTAAATAGTAGATGAATTTGTTTCCTACAATTTAAAATCGAATGTATAATTCTTGAACCAATATTGACCGAGCTTGAGTCATTTACCCATCTTACCAGAGGGTCTTCGTTGATTGAACAGACTATATAAGAGAGATAGCCTGAAGGCCTCTTTGCATGGAGGCTTTATGATAAGCAGAAGTGATACACAGTAGAGACACAAAAATTGATACGCAATCTTACAGGGAGGAAGCTCATTGACACAAAATTCTTGCAATTTGGGATTGCAAAGTGAGACTAGCTCATTTGACAATCGGTTGGAAAATAACTATTGGCTCTCTGAAACGTCGTTTTTATCATTATTGTACATACCTAAAAGAGTGGCGTTTATGAAAAGAGTGGTAGAGAAAAATAAAAACAAACATAAGTTGTAAGGATTGGAGTGGGAGGACGAAGAGTAAAGAATACATACGAATGAAAGACGCAGAAGAAGAAAGGGAGAATAAAAACAAAGAGGAAAGAAGAATAAGGGAGAAGAGTAGTAAGAAAATATTAAAACGAGATTGAATCGATGAATGAATCAAACTACTGAATGAAAATTTAAGAACGCGATTCAAGCAATGAATGAATGTTGAATAAGTTAAAATGTAGAGCTTACCATGAAAACTGAAATTCACACTTTTATCAGAGAGATGTTGTGAAACTTATCCATTATTTAGGTAAGTGAAAACAAAGGTATTCAAGTACATTGTTTAAAAGCATTGAAACTCAAGTATGGCATTTTAAATAAACTTTGTGGATCTGACAACCTTTGTTTTCACTTACCTAAAACTTCAATTCCTATATTTGCATCCGACAAAACATATTCCTGCTAATTCAATCATTCAAAAAACAAATTAATGTTGAATGAATGAATCAACCAATGAGTGAATGAATGAAGGGACCAACCTGGGCGGGTACTTTCCACCTCCGCGCTTTCCGCCGCCAAAGTGTTTCATGTCGGCAGAGAGGTTCTCCAGCCAGCTGGGTATCTCCTGTTTGGAGTCGCTCAGCAGCTCCACCAGGTCCTTCACCAGATTGCGGTTCTTCTCGTTGAAGAACGACGTTGCCAGCCCTACAACAAAAATAGTCGTTAGAAGCTCATTGGGTTAGACAGGAAGAACAGCATATCGTTGGGTATTCTGCCGTGCCAAGTAAGAAACGCCGTACCTACACTTTTATGAAAACCGAGAAAACGTCGATCAAAGTCTACAACAAAAATAGTTTGACAACAAAGCTAGTTTGACAATATTTCAATACTATTTCAACGATTTTTTACTATCAGATAGCTTTTTTGGAATGAATTCATCCTATGATAAATGATAAATTATATATTTTTTAATCAAATTTGTTGATGAATGCACGATATACGGCGTTTTTATGAGTATTTGTATAATTTGAAACACCGTATCTCTTCCGCACCTATCAATGCTCTCCATAAACGCCGTATCTACAGTGATGAATGTGGAATGCTACACAGCAAGAATGTCGTATGTCCTGCATACTCAGTAAAAACGCCGCATCTGCACGGAAAGATACGGCAATCTTAATGTGTATGCAGGACATACGGAGTTCTCAAGTTGTAGGACCCTTGATTTAACAAACATACGGCTTAAACGTTCACGATATCTTGATAACGGTTGAAGATACATTATTTTGGAGTGCACCATTGGAAAGCGCGTATCAAAATTAGAAATATTACATTCTTATAACTCAAAATGCGATATTTTTGCACATAGGCTACGGCGTTTTTACTTAGCACGGCCGTATTAAACAGCATGTTGATTATTGTATACCGCTTCATTAGTTCATCCCAATTACAATTTTATTTTATTTGGTTCATTCACACTTGAAAATTTTTTGAATTGCGTTGCTCCATACAACTACGTGTTTCTATTGCATCTTGTGTCCGACATGTGACCGCGACTTGAAAGAATGGAAACTCAACTCAAGTAGTAAGCTGAAAGAGGAGACACCACAATTGTTTTCTCATCATGAAACATAGCCCAACTAAACGGAACATTGGCTTTATCAAACAAGTGTTTTGATTAGATCTTTATTGTGAACAGAGAACTTTCATTAAAATTCATAATTTTCCAAAGTGATAAGTGTTTTTCAAAGTTAAAATTATTGTAATGTAAACTTTCATCTTCTTTCATTCACTCATTATCACCTAACATACTCATTATCATTGACATACTTGCTATCAAGTCGCAATTGTAACAATGAATAATGGTAAGTGAAAAAGGTACAGCATTATTGAGATCCATGCACACCAGATGAAACAATTTGACTTGGAACGTTTTGTATAGAACAGCTGATGTTTGATTTTCTGTTAAAGCTGTTTTTACACTGGTGTATTGTATCATGTATTAAGCCTCATGTTTTGAAATTCATCTTTATAATAACATATGTTCAATATCCAAGATCATAATCAACATATGCTATTTATAGGGACAAAATTCAAAACATGAGGCTCGATACATATTACAATGCACTTATGTGAAAGCAGCCAACGGCAATTCATACAAACACAAATCTTGCTTAGAAACGTTTTGATTACGTACTAAAATTACAGAAAATTATTTCCGATTGACTGACCGAGATTGCCCATTCGGCCGGTACGTCCAATCCGGTGAATGTACTCCTCAATGTCACTGGGCAGATCGTAGTTGATCACGTGGGTCACGTGCGGTATGTCCAGACCACGCGCCGCCACAGCTGTTGCCACTAGGATCGGGGTCGCTTTCGACTTGAACCGGTACAAAGCATCTGAAATTATCAACAGAAAAATTAGCTTATCGCGCCATGAAAACACATTACATATTGAATAACAAGTACAGGGTGGAGCGCGGTAAGTTGCTTATTTGAGTTGCAGGTTGTAGCAGCGCTGTTGGTCAAAGAGAGGGCGTTGATTATAGTGGCTGACAGGAAGTTTGTTTTCAGCTGCTTTTCAGTAGTTATCATGGAGTTGACACGTGAGAAGCGTTCATTTTACAACTTTCATAATACAACTGGTAAACCCGACGAAAATATGAATCTGAGACTACATGCAAACTGCAACATGAACTTCAATAACTGCACTTGTCCCATAATAAAAAGAGTAACAAACACAAAATATCTAGGCGTCATAATAGATGAATATTTTATATTTATATCATCCATATCAAATTTTTATGCAAAAGAATCAGATATCTTTCTTATAAATTCTACGAAGCAAAAAAAATCTAAACTCAAGTCATCTTAAAATGGTATACTTTGCACTGGTACAGTCCATAATTCAGTATGGTATTTCAGTATGGAGGGGCTGTTATAATTCCCACTTAGAGGAACTTTTCATAATTCAAAAATCAATCATTAAAACAATCTTAAATAAGCCTAGACTTTTCCCAACCAACCTGACTTTTGAACAGTTTAACGTGTTGACAGTTAGACAGTTGTATGTAATGAATGTAGTGAAGTATATATTTAAATGTAAAAATAATTTCATTTGCACTAATAATACTGTCAATAATCAATACAATTTAAGACCCACCTCAAATAAATACCTAATTTATCATACCAACATTGAAAATATTAGAAGACAGCTCATATATTCAAGCACTAAAATTATAAATTAAATTCCTGAACAAATTATTAGCTGTGCCAAGTTAACAAAGAAAGTAAAACAAGATATCAATGCTTGGATCAAAATTAACTACTTCTTCTACCTTTGAGATCTAAAATAAGTTAGCAGAGAACTTTTCTGATTGGTGCGCTCACTTCCCCTACTTGTGCTCTATCACACCCTTTCCCAATCCTTTCCAAAAATTCCAAGGATCAAAAGCCTTCCTATGACATGGGTAGCCATAGTTGGAAGAACTTTTGATCCTCTACCCTTCTTCACCACATAACATGTATAAATTGCCTTCTAATATTGTAATGTGTTCTCTTATTCAAGTTATTTATCTCATATTGTAATGTTTTTTTTATTGATGTAATTAATTTTTATTTCATATTGATGTATCTTATGTGTGTGTGTGTGTGTGTGAATGAATAAATTGAAATTGAATTGAAATTTTGTGCTGAAGCGCATTTTTCAAATAAACACACAATCATTGCAGTGCAACGTGCTTTTCGTTTGCGTGTTTGCGTGTTCCTGGACAGCAATCAATACCTGGACAGTATTTATTGAAAATTGTATTGTGTTGTAATTTGTTTGATACTCGAATAAATTGAATTGAAATGTAAATTGGGTTGAATGCATTCAGAACAGCAAGGAATGTGTCATCTGTACGAAGAGGACCTGCGAGACACACCACCTGGTTACAACACCACAAAACATCGAACAAGTTAGAGCAGCAGTATTGCTATCTCCGAAAAGCTCTGTTCGGAAGCAAGCACTTGCTCTTGTCACTATGAGAATCCGGTGGAGAGAAGGTCTTGAAATTCCGCATGACTTTTTAATAGTGGGGAGACATAAAGGGTGTTCCACTCCACCATAATTTTTCATGAATGGGAACATTGAGAACCAAGTGGGTTATAGTTCTTCTACACTTTGAAACAGATTAATTTTAGAACATGGTTCTTTATTTAAGGTTAATAATTGTCTAGGTATTTCTGTTTGTATTTGTGTGTAGTGCATACCTTCGCGCTCCTTTTGGGAGCGATCGCCGTGAATGGAGGTGACCGGATAGCGGTTGTCGTGCAGAAACTCATCCAGCTGATCGGCGCCCCGTTTCGTCTCCACAAACACCAGCGTCAGCGACGGATTCTCTGCAAATATTCACAAATACGCCATTAAAATCAGAGTAAACAGATCGGATTGGAAGTTGAGAACAGGCAAATAAGATGTCTAATGACCTGAGATAATATATCATTTGGTTTCTCATCTTATTACTCTAAATTCAGAATTTTCATAGCATTTTTCCTGATTGTGTCAAGTGCTGCAATACCACAAAACCTTGTTTCAGACTAATCATTCATCAAAATTTAGGAGGAAATAGTATAGGCTCAGTCTAGTTTCACTATCCTAATTCATAATATAAGCAAAAAACACAACTTGGATTGTATTATAAATTGGAAAAGGAACAGATTTGGCCTCAAGCCTGTTGAACTATTAGATTAAGTATTATTTATAAATAACTGAATTTCATTTTCTTGATAGCAGTAAGCAAGGACACAACGATCAAATGTTAATCTAAAATTTGGTTTAACCCAACTTGGAGAAACCGGCCCTTAGGCACATGTGCACGTTTACATCACTTGTGTTTTTATTTACAACGAAGTTCAACAGCATCGAACAATTTCTACGCAGTTCTAGTAATGAAATAAATAGATGATGATGATGATAATATGATTGATTACCTTGATTGTTTTTGTCGTTGAATGCGGCCGATAGCAGGTCGAGCAAAAAGGAGCGTTTGTCGTTCTCCGGCACGTAAACGATCTTCTGTGTGATGTTCTCGCTCGTGGAGCCCACACGACCCACCGCCAAAAATATGTAGTTGTCCAGGAAGTCACGCGCCAGTACCTAACAAACAATTAATTCATTAACATAAACTTTATGGTACATTTGGTACATTGGTTGTTGGATATCAATCACACTAAACATTTCGAAATGTTTTTTTGTGTCAAAGAATGAATATATCAAGTCAATCATTGAGCAATATAACTTCATGTAATGCAGAGCGCTAGTATGACTCGTATTAAGAGTGAGAGAGAGAGAGAGAGCTACGCCCGGCATTTTCAAGCATCGTTCATCATATTTTGATGAATCCTTAAAACTGAAAACCGTTTCAACCAAGTTGAAAAACGTTAAAATCAGATCTGTCAACTTTGATGGGTCGTCAATAAACCAGCTGATTTCATAACCAGTTTCAACTCTTCAACGTTAAAAAATTGTGTATTTAGCGTGTTTTCCCTATTATTTAAAATTATTTACAAATAATACTTAATCGTAAGGTTCAACAGGCTTACGCCTAAACATGTCCCTTTTCCAATTTAGAATACAATCCAGGTTATGTTTGTTGCTCAATAATCGTTCAAGTTACAAACTTCTAACTGGTTTAATTGATTTTTTCAGCCAACTTTAAATGATTAATTTTGTGTCTGCATGAAGCCTCTAATAAAATACTAATTATCTCGTTTACAAATCGTTTTTGGGGGTATGTTCTAAGGAACCATTTCTCTTCTTGGTGTAAAGATCAGCCTGAAAAGTAATCCTCCTGAAACACTAGGTAGGCCTAAATTTTATGTGTTTCTTTTTGTATAGGGCTACTATAATTAGTATATATTAGTAAATAAAAATTGCAATCACAACACCCTTTTTATTATTAGTTTTCTTATTTCAACACAACATGTTTCGCATTTAAAGGCATTTTCAAGTGCAGATGAATGAATAACCAACCAAAATAAATAAACTACTAAAAAGGGTGCTGTGATTGCAATTCTCATTTCATCATGAAGTATCATTTGTAAATAAGTAATAAATAAATAAATAATAAACCCAACCAACCTGTATCTCCTTGGGAAACGTGGCGCTAAACATCAACGTCTGCCTTTTGCCCGTGCCCGGCATACTGTTATTCTCCACAATGCGTCTAATCTGCGGCTCGAAACCCATGTCCAGCATTCTGTCGGCCTCGTCCAACACCAGAAAGTGACAGTTGTCCAGTCCAATCTTGCCACGCTCCAGCATGTCGACCAGACGCCCTGGCGTGGCTACCAGAAGGTGACAGCCACGGTCCAAGTCGCGCATCTGGTCAGCCACTGAGGCGCCCCCATAACTGCACAAAAAAAAAAAAAATACATGTATAATAAAATCAATAAAAAATTCGTTATTGTCGTGGAATTTAAAAGTGGATGGTAGTGGCGATATACATTGACACGCAATTTCAAGAGGAACATTCCTGTCAAATTCCATCAGAATCTATTGCCGCGTTTTATTGTAAATGCGGAACAAACATAAAAAGAAATGCAAAATCGTCGTCTTGAATCTAGACCTTACTTACGTTCGGTCAAAAATAATGAGTTATTTTATTGAGTGTTAAAGCAGTCGAATAATACTGGATAATGTTGTGATATTAGAAGAATATAATGCTATTGTTGTCATAAATCAGAGCAAATCTCAATTCGAGTAACTAGCGCTCTAATTGAGAAAAAAGTAAGCTTTGGTGGGTTCTATGTGGGTTATAAAGTAAGCTATGCGATTAGTCCACGATTATAAAAATGAGAATAATCATATTCTACTACAAAACAGGTTGGACATCTTAAAAAATATTGTTTCCTTGTTAATATTGTGATGTTCCCAACTCATCCGAATTCATTACAACAATAATATTTATCTTCGCACTTACGAAAATAGGTTACATTCTTATCAGCTGTGCTTTTCATTTTGGGCGCTAGAGTGTGACACTGAAGAAAAATTGTGACGTCACAACTCGTGAACCACATTATTTTTCGAGACAATCGGCTCACCTGGGGATCTAAACGCCTTGAATAAACATGTGAGATATGGAAGAGATTTGTGGAGGGGAATAGTTGTGATACCAGTGTTTAGAGCAATCTTTGAAATGCAAAATAATACTCACGCAACAGCGGGCCGCACACGGGAGCGGTAGGCGAACTTCTTCGACTCCTCGTAGATCTGGGTGGCCAGCTCACGGGTGGGAGCCAGCACTAGGCCCAGCGGGTGCTGCTTGCGACGACTGTACGACTGCAACACACCCACATCAACAAAACAGAAAAATTAGTTTTTGAGACAATCAACCGGTTACCATACCTTCCCTGAACGAGCCCATGGTTTTTCTTCAAGAATGAAACAGTAAGGGGTGTTTCATGCCTCATTGTTGTTTCCACAACTGAATAAAGACTCGGACATTTATTGTCAAATACATAATTTGATCGTTTTTCCACTTTGACACGGTGCTAACCGATTGAGTTCAACAGACTTACAAACAACCAGCACTGGCGGCTCGTGCCCACGAAACAGGTGAAGTGCTGTGCAGTAAAAGATACGGGCATTTCACCTGTTTTGTGGGCACGAGCCGCCAGTGACAACCAGGCGATTATTTAGAATCCAAATGAGACTTCCGACAATTATTATTATTATTATTAACGTAGGCCATATTTGGTGGGGAGTCCCAAAAGAAAGTTCCACTGGCAAAATAACCTCAATTATTATCCTCTATGGAAAATTGTGGTATTTTATTGAAATGATACACGGAGATTCAACTGTTTAGAAGTTTTTCCAATTTGAGAGAGTTCAAGATACACTAAACACAAAAAGATCACCAAATCACTTCTGAAAAGTATAAAATTTCGAAAAATTTAGTGCACAAAAATTTTCAACTTGTTACAATTTTACCATGACAACATGCGATGCACGAGTTAGAGAGAAAAAAACGCGCTCAAACTTCCGACAATGAATCACATCAATATGTTCCTCTTCAACCTTCTGGTCAAGTACGGGTCTAAGGGTATCCCCACCATTAAAATCTAGACGCTATTTGTTTTCTTGCACTCACCCTAGCATTGGGATTGACAGGGAAGCCTTGCGGTCCGCGCTCAAACATCTGATTGAGGATGGGCACAAGGAAGGCGGCCGTCTTCCCCGACCCTGTCTGCGCGCAGGCCATCACATCTCTGCCCGCCATTATAATCGGAATGGCGTACTTCTGCACCGGCGTCGGCTTGTCGTAGTTGGTCAACTTTATGTTGTTCGAAATTATCTCAGTCATCTGGATATCCTCAAACTGCAACACAACAGGCAACAGTTACATCAATAAGGCTTGAATTTTCAAGTGTTCAAAATTATCTCAGTCATTTGGATATCCTCAAACTATAGTCTGTACAAGCAAAGAAGAGCCTCTTCAAAGATGGCGGAGGGAAGTGAGAGTCTAACTACGCATGCGCAGATCTGAAAAATTTTAGTGTAAAATCACTTTAGCCAATTTACCGTTTTTTGAATCAACAAAGCACACATTGCTACTGCCAATATGATTTTGTAGTCTGCGCCATGATCCACAGTACAAAATCTACAGTAAAGGGCCGTGTCTCATATAAATTTACAATCAACAATATTACTCTTAATTTGTGGATTTTATTGGCGTTTCTGTCTCATAAACGTTCCCAATAAAACAAAAATTCTACAGTAATCAAATCAAATATTTCATTGCCATTGACAAAAATTTACAATAAATTTGTATAGGCCACGTCAAAATACAAAATACTATTACATAGTCATAGTAATTATCAACAATCAGATACATTACATGTCAAAATTATGATTAAAATATTCAGTCACATTATAAAAACATTCTCGAATTGAAATATTTTTAATTTTTCTCTTGAATTCCTTCTCCGTCAAATCACGAATATCTAGTGGTAAGTGGTTAAAAAACTTAATTGAAAGCGACTTGAAACTTATGTGACTAGCTTTGTAGAAGCAGTACTCATTCCTGAGATTCGATTTATTGCGTGTGTTGTACGAATGAATGTTCTGATGAGTAGAAAATAAATGAAGGTTTGACTTAACAAAAAGGAGACCATTGAATATAAAAATACAAGGTAAGCTCATGACCCCCAATCTGATAAATAGAGGTAACTTACAGTGAGTAAGAGGAGGCATACCACAAATAGTTCTGATAGCTCGTTTTTGTAACACAAATAGTGACTGAGAAAAGCTACAATTTGCCCATAATATAGTGCCATATAGAAGATGGGAATGAACATAACTGTAAACAATAATTTGTTTGTGAGACAGATTGTGAGATTAGAAAAATTTTCATTTCGACTGTTGGCAGCATTGTACGGTAGACATCTTTCGAGAAAGCCTTCTTTGCTTGGATGGATAATACAATACTTAAACGACACACAAGTTATCAATAAGGCACATTAAAAGTCAAAATTGAAAAGTGTTTTCAATCATAAGAATTATACTCATCTGTTTTGTTTTCCATTACGAGCTGCTAGCAAATATTTCACTTGAACTTTCCACGACACTGCAGTCATGATATTAATTGAATATTAGTTTTATTAGTCTGCCGGCCGACAGATTAATTAGAACCGCCAACACCACCGCTTCCTATACCAACCATTCACGAAATGGAGAAGGCAGTGTTGAAAATGGACGACAAATCCAAAAGCGCTCCACTTGTGAGTAATAGTTGTCAATAGAATAGAACTAATATTCAAATATTGACTGCAGTGTCGTGAAAAATAGTTCAAGTGGAACAAAAATTATATCAAATTGGATACAACTAAGCTTTTCAATTTTAAATAAAGGATTGACGTGGCATTCAATTTTGATGTAATTGTAGCACCAGCTGTGGCCATAGTGACGGACTGACAAAAACTAGAGCTTGACTGTGGCCACAGCTGCATTGGCGACTTTCTCGCGCCGATTTTCGGAATCGACGCACAATGTGAAAGTACCTTAAAGACAGACAGGCTATTAGGGTATAGGGAATACCTGCCTATTACATGGAAAACCATAGTTGGCTAGGTATTTCCCCTCCATCTTTTCAATCACTCCCGACAACAGTAACTGTTGAATTTGTTAATAATGTATTATTGTGCTATTGTGTGACTTGGTGACTAGTAATACAAGAAGAGGTGTTGCACTGACCGACTCGATGTGAGCGGGCACATTGTTGCCAGTGGCGTCGACCGGAATGCCCTCGTACTTGCTGAAATTAATGCCAGTGTTGTCAGACTTATACAGTTTAGACTCCATCTTTTCGTCACGCGGCAACATTTGCAGCCACTCGTTGCCGCCTCCGCCGCCGCCCCCGCTACTCTCCTGCCACCGGTCGTTGGCCGGCAGAGGGTCGCGGTTGCCGCCGCCGCCTCCGCCCCTACCGCCCCAACTGCCGCCACCCTGGTTGCGGTCGCGGTCCCTGAAACAACTTACTAAGTTGAAAAACTCCTCCTTTTGCCTTCATCCTACTGTGCAAGAATAGAATAGAAATTTTATTTGCCATTAAAAACAAAAGTAAATATACAGAATCAATAAGACAATGAAACAATTTTGAAAAATTTAAAAGTACAACAAATGGCAAATTTACTGAGCGCAAGGAAATAACTTTCCGTCCGCGCACAGGAGCATCACTAGACAAATAATAAGAGTCTTTGAGTATAGAAAAATAAAATAATGAGACATTATAAAATAGAGGTACAACTAATTTACAAATTTACAAAAATACTGAATACAATAGAGTAAAAAATGCAATCAGGCAAACTTCACAATATGAAATCAAGTGGACACAACCAGAAGACATGATTTTACAAGAAATATTTTTAGAACATTTGTACATATCTTATTGGACAATGAATGAAAATGTAAAGTTTAGAAAAGTGATTCTGCTGCATCGAAAGAAACAGTTTACGCACGAGCCGCTGGCGAGTGCGGAATAGTTTCTCGAGTGCAGCAAAAGTGTTTTTCCACATCAGTTTGTATTCGCAATTTATTAGAGAATAAGATATAATATTGCATAGAAATGGAGTGTTAAATTTTTTCAACAATCACCCACCTGCCACCGCCGCGATAGCCGCGACTGTCGCCCCAGTTGTCTCTGTCATCGCGGCGATCTCTGTCGTCGCCCCGCCGGTCGCGGTCCCCGTTAAAGTTGTCATAGTCCAGGCCATTGCGTCTGCCACCCCCGCCTCCTCTATAGTCGTTGCGATTGTTACCTGCAAACAAAAAATTATTGTTCCAAAATAACTACAATCATACGATAGTCTATCCAAGCAGAGAAGAACCTCTGGCAAGATGAGAGAATGACTCAAGCTCGATCAATACTGGTTCAAAATATATTAATTTGGTCTCAAATTGTAGATTAGAATGTTTCCTACGATTGAGACCAAATCAATGATTTGTGAACCAATATTGACTGAGCTGGAGTCATTCTCTCATCTTGCCAGAGGGTCTTCTTTGCTTGGACAGACTACAGAACCCAGGTAAAAGGAAGTAAAGTGGGCAAACATTAGATGCTGGATGAAATTCCAATCAATAGAATATCTTCAAAGTGACATATGGATACACTTTATGGCTGATATGGGCAACCAACTTAATGATATACTCAATGAAGTTATTCAGTAGTATTCGACAATGTTAATGGACGTTAATTGAACCTACAATATTCATTATTTTATAATATAACAATAAGTACATTTATTACATTCACTGGAGTATATTACCGACAATGCAGTCAAGATTTTTACAGAAGGAAATTGTAACGCATCCAATGTCTCTTCTATCATTAAGGTGCTTTCACATAAGTGTATTGCATCATTTATTAAGCCTCACGTTTCAAATTCATCTTTATAATAACATAATAATTATGTTCCATATCCAAGAACATAATTGACTCCAATTTTATTGGAAAAAAAAAACAAAGAATGGAGGAATCATTACAAGAAGAAAAACCTAGAACGTTGGCGTGAATATTTCTCTGAGTCACTGAATGGTGCAGTCCACAGTATTCGTGACTTAACATCACGTTTGATAGATCACCTCACAGACCAATTGCCAGTACTCCATTAAAGGTCTCAAAAGTAACAAAGCGCCAGGAGAGGATGGTATAACGGCTGAAGTACTGAAGCACGGAGGAGAATGTGTGATAGAACAAATTCATAAGCTAATACTAAATACATGGAGATTAGAAAAGATACCCGGAGAATGGCAAGAGGCAACAATTATACCAATTCACAAGAAAGGCGATAAATTAGATTGCAACAATTACAGAGGAATATCCCTACTAAATATCACCTACAAAGTATTATCCAAAATAATTCTTAAAAGACTGGAAGATTATACAAGCACAATCATTCAAGAGAATCAAGCAGGTTTTGTGAGAGGTCGATCCACAACTGATCAAGTCTACATCCTAAAAGAATCCATAGCAAAATACTGGGAATTTAACCAGGTTTTCTACTGTCTGTTTGTAGATTTCTCAAAAGCATATGATAGCCTGATCAGAGGCAAGATTTGGAAAAAATGGAAAGTCTTGGAATACCAAGTAAATTGATACGGCTAGCGAAGCTTAGTACTCTAAACTCAAGATGCAAAGTAAAAGTAAATGGAAAAACCACAAGCAGTTTTGAAGTTAATACTGGAGTACGGCAAGGAGATGGAGTGTCACCAACATTATTTAACATAGCCATAGAAGAAGCACTAGAAAGAGTCAAGAGTACAAACGAAGGAATTAAGATTGGTGTGAATATAAATATCCTGGCTTTTGCAGATGACATAGTTGTATTAGCGGAGAAAGAAGAGGACTTGGTATACTTGACAAACATTTTGATTGAAGAAACTGAATATGTAGGATTAAAAATAAATGAAAATAAAACCAAGTTCATGCAGATAAGTAGACTTCAAAATAATATAAACGGACACAATGATCAATTTCTGAAAGTACAAAACTATATTTTTAAAAAGACAGAAACCTTCACATACTTGGGAGTTACACTCACACACAACAACTCAGAAGAACAGGAAGTGACCAACAGAATAAGATCGGCAAATAAAAGCTTTTACGCATGCAATAAACTGCTTAGCTCAAGACTCCTCTCACATACATCAAAACTAAGACTGTACAAAACCATCATTAGACCAATACTGCTATATGCTTCAGAAACATGGATACTGAATAAAAAAGAAGAAAAAAAGACAATAGTTTTTGAAAACAAGATTCTTCGAAAAATTTTTGGCTCAACACTAGAGAACGGAGTTTGGAGAATCAAGCACAACTATGAAATACGCCAACTATTCAATGAGCCAGACATAGTGGGTGAGATTAAAAGCAGAAGGTTACGGTGGACGGGACACATCCTGAGGAAAGAAGAAAGCGCTCTGACAAGCAGAGTATTGAGGAATAATCCTATAGGAAGGAGACCAGCTGGAAGACCAAAAACGAGATGGTGGGACCAGGTACGGAAAGATATGAGGAGGATGGACCTAAAAGAGGAGGACGCGGGTGACCGAAAACTATGGCGAGGATGTGTTGATGAGGCCAAGTACCGACTGGGGTACGAGTGGCCACTCCAGTAAGTAAGTAAGTAAGTAAGTATCCAAGAACATAATCAACATATGTTATTATTGGTACAAAATTCAAAATATGAGGCTCGATACATAATAGAATACACCTATGTGAAAGCAGCCTTACACATAAATGAATAAAGTTTATTAACTTGAGAATTTGTTATACAAACAGAGTATTGTCGAAGAATCATTATCATTATATCAGTTATTTTTAATTTCAGTCGTCAGTTCATTTATTTAGTAACTTTCAAATTAGTCTCTCAGTTTGACAAAGCTGAATGACAAAATCAACGACATCGCTAGTTTTGTTTGCTCTCCAACAGCTGATGTTGCCAATTATATGTTATTCCTGAATGATGTTTTTGAAAGTAAGAGACATTAGATGCTTCACATCAGCTATTAGTAGGTTACGTAGAAGAGACAAACGAAATCGACGAACACTCTGGTATCTGCTATAACCAGAACAGAAAGCTCAACTTGTCAAGTCAACTATGAAAGAAAAATAATAAATCACCGTATCCCGAGTTGCCGCGATTGCCTCCTCTGTAGCCACCGTCCCTGTCTCTTTCTCCGCGATCCCTATCGTATCCTCCTCCGCCTCCTCCTCTCGAATCACTATCAGCCGAAGACTTGTTGCGCTGATGCGGAGGCACGTAGATACCCTTGGGTGCACCACCTCCTTGCTGCTGCTGGTTGTTACCAGAGCTCTGCAAGTCCAGACCAGCAAACTGAAAATGAAAAAAATTTAAGAATGAGATTCCCTTTCTATTTAGTTTAGTTTTCAGTTTGAATTTAGAACTGAAACTGAACTGAAAACTAAATGAGATTCGAAGTTAAAATAAGAGTGAATGAATCCTTTAAGAAAACACAGAAACCTTTACGCATTAGTGATCAGAGAGAAATTACAAAATATTGTAAGTTAACCAGAGTTATGAAAGTCCAGACCATCAAATGCACACTAAAAACAGGTTAAAAATCTTCTCCAACCTAACTTACCCAAGTAAGTTATATACAACGTATCATTAACTTTTCATTCAAGAATTTACAAGTAAATTATCAAATAAGACAACCAAATTTAAAGGCTGCTGTCTTTACTGAATTGTCTTGAATAAAAAATAATAATATAGCTGATGTTAGAAATTGAGGTGGTTTCGTCTGCTCCTTGCATGTTCCAATTATAGTCTGTCCAAGCAAAGAAGAGCCTCTGGCAAGATGGGAAAATAACTCCAGCGTAGTCAATATTTGTTTAAGAATTATGAATGTGGTCTTAGTAGTAGATCAAATTGTTTCCTACAATTTGAGTTCAAATTCACAGTTTTGAACCAGAATTGAGCGAGCTTGAGTCATTTTCCCATCTTGCCAGAGGCTCTTCTTTGCTTGGACAGACTACACCAGCAAGTAACTTTTGAATCAGCTGACTAGAGTAGATTCATTATTATGAATTATAACTCTATTCTTAAGTAAGCTTAACTAGAGTAAGTAATAATCCAAAGTTGTGAATCATAACTCTATTAATTAGTCATTTCTTCAAAATTACTGGTCCGATACAGTTACGCAGACTATTTGCAGACATCATCTGTTGGACCGCACAAAGAACAGACGAAACCGCCTTAATTCTTGGCACCAGCCATTCAATGATGATTCAAGACCTCTCATTTGATCTTAATTTGAAATGAGGTTATACCTACGGCGAAGTGGAACAACCCTCGGGTCTCCCCACTACTAAAAGCCATACGCTAAATAAATGAATAAATTTGAAATAAAAAGTTTTGTATTTTCTTGAATGTAGCTTACCATCTTGAAAGTAAATGATTTTAAAAAAGCATGGGAAAGATAATAATAACTCATAAAAAAAATTAATTGAAATACATAAATTTGGCCCATACATTACAAAAGATTTCCATTTGAAAAAGTTGAGCGGAATAAAACCGATCAAGTTGACACTTAGTAAACAACATGCCAATTAGTCTAGGTTAGATAAGCCGACCTTAACCTTGAAAAATGATTATTATAGAAACCAATATAGATTAATAGTGGCCTATAAATATTCAATAAAAATCAAGAAAGTGCATAGGCAGCACCAAGATTTGAAAGTAATAAGGTTTTAGAACTTAATACTGTAATGAAGTTTAAAACACGGCTCAATAAGTTACAACACTACACGTAACCTAGACATGAAGTAGGCCAATAGATAGTTTCAATAACTTTGAGCTTAATTATTAAACAGTTAATACAGGATAATACTGATATTTAATCAATAACACAAAAAGAAACACGTTTCTTTAGTTCAGAAAGTACGGACGGTAACCTAGATTTCATGAATTCGAGAATTTTCCAAGTGAAAGTATAAATTGTTCGTTCTGCATTCTCTTTAAATAAGAAACAAGATAGAACTACTGATTGAATTGTTGAAAAATAATTTACTAATAAAAGATAAAATATTCATCTTTGGTTAGTGATTACAAGTAAAAATCTTACGAGAATTTACAAAGTTCAGCTACACAGGATGAGGTGAATGAGCCGAGATGAGAATACAGGGAGGACGGGTTAATTCAGAATGAATCCTTGGGGAATTTCAATTGATAACTAAAAATTGCTTGCTTTTGGCAATAAACCGATTAACTGGAATTAGAAGCAACAATAGTTTATAAGAATTGACACGATGAGCTCCTGAGAACTTGGGGCCATTGAGGTTTGTACATTGCCCCTTACGTTTTTGTGGAGATATTTTGAGTAAAACTAAGATATTAATGAATATAAATACCTGCTGCTCTAGACCTGATCCATTTTGGTTGGGTACATTACTCATATTATCACCACTCAAGACGTTGATTAAAGAAACTCCCCTGTGAAGCGTCGTTTACGAATAAACTCAGACAAAGAGCATCAATGTAATGAAAAATGAAGGTGTTCGTGTTGGTGATGGTGGATGAATGGATTTGACAATCGCTATCGAAGACGGACTTCGATAATCATATGATTGGCGTTGAAAGTCCTGCTAAAACTCTAAAAATAATTGATAATATTTCAAATATTATATTCTTATTGAGACAGGTTTCGACAGTTTAATAATGGATGTTAAACTTTATATACTTCAGATTTTTGGTATTGAAGGTTAGAAGGGAAATGGCTCCACGTTTGAATTTGGTGAATGGAGGTATGAAAAAAGGACAAAACAAGAAGGGAATTCTAGAATAACATGATCCTTTTAGCAATTCAATATTTTCCTTTTAGTTTTTGGAGAAGTATTGCATTTACTACAAGTATTGTCGTATTTTTAATAATTGAAAAATGTCAATGACCCCAGAATTTTCCAGAATGTGGATTGCATTGTCGATAGCAGTGATGTGAGTGAGTACTTCTCTAACTACATGAAGGCGCGAAATTTTCAAATGTATATTTTCACCTATCTATAAAAAGCGTAGCTTTTAACTTTGAGACAAGTAATTTCTATCTATTTGAGGGCTTAATACTTTGTTTATAGTAAATTGATCATGAATTGGAAGGAATGAAGGGGATTTTAACCTGTTAAGGGAAAAATTTAGGTAACTTACCTATTTGAGCAAAATACATTGTTATCGATCGGAATCATTATAAGCTATTTTTTTTTTAAATATTCTGATCTATTCACAGCATGGATCATTGAGTAGATTTTTATGCACGGTACGGTACTATCAAAGGAGTGATGACGATAATAACAATAATACCATTATTGGCTTCATAGACCAAACCCGTGAATTCCAAAAATGTTCAATTATATCTCTATAAAATACCAGTAACCTAATCATTACTGTAGTTAGGCTACTATTAGAGTGTTACTACAATAAATGTAGGTAATATTATTATTTTTTATTATTAAAAATGATAAATGACTCCACTAGAGTCACTAGACCACTATTTTGGTGTAGTGGAGTGAACATGAAACTGGTAGGCCTAGGCCCATTCATGGGCTGTTGAGCCATATTGACTTACAAACCTGACTATTTCAATTTCTCTCCTGAACCTGATAAAGAGGAAATGGAATGAAACGAATTGACACACATTTATTAGAAAATAAAGGTAATGTTTTATTTGGTCAGCGCTAAAACACAGATAATTAATAGACTTATTAAACTTATGTCTGCTGGCACATTTAAACAGGTTCAATATGTTTTTAGGCGTTACTATAATAATAATTGTATTTAAAATAAAAATAAAAAATTAAAGCTCCCCTCAAGTATTTGTTTCAATAACACATGTTTCGACCTCTTGCGAGTCATTTTCACACTAGAAGTTCGGAACATATGTTGTATTATTGGGGAAATACTAATGTCTTCACGAGTGCTTTGATTTTCAATTTTTATCTCGAATAGGTACTGCATTCCAAGGTTATTAAAGACAAGGTTTTGTAATAACTTTGTTGCATTCTACATTTGCAATACAAATTAATTGTATGTAACTTACACCTATTTTATGTGTTGGTGCTGAAACATTACGCCTATAGTTGTTCACCTAATTTCATGAAACCTTGAGATCCATTCACAAATATCCTCAAGCCTTAAGCATTAATCATGCATTTCAAACATTGAACAATCTTATTCTTACTACTTATAGGTACTTTCATAACATCTATGATGACATGACTTCCCGTTTAAGAACTCAATAAGTGAACAATTGAAAAAAACATTCAGAGTTCAAAATTCACAAAAGTTTATGGAAGATGAAACTCACAGTCTACTACTTTAATATAATATGAAAGTAGGTTCATATACAAATATTTTCAATGCAAATTACAGAATCTGAATTCCAATCAACTACAACACTTGACAAGTTATGAAAATTTAGTATTATTTCATTTTTAATTCAGACATTCAAAGCTATCTCGCGAAATTTCCAAGTTTACAATTTTTCAAGACAATCTAGTTTTTTTGAAAACTGCAAATAATATCATGGACTCGAACTTTACATTACACACTTTACACATTTTTAGATGATTTGATTTTGTTGTTATACCTATTTTCCATAAAAAACGGAAGTATATATACCGAAGTCTATACAGTTATAGGCCTATATACAGATATGACATTATAGAATAAGTCTTGAATCGAGTTGCAAAAAGGTTTGCTAATCTCTATATTAATTCAATAATGAGTAACCTTATGGAAGATAACATTTACATTCCGGCCATTACAATATTCGCAAAACAACACAAAATTTCTATAAGAATAAGTTCTTATCTTCCACTGAACACTTGAAATGCCACACGGATAGACTAACAATAATCTTAATTCTCTCAACAGCAATAACATAATTGGATTGAATTCTTTATACAACTATATTAAATTATACAATTTCAATTTCTGATGAAACTTGAATGTTTTGAACATTTGTTAAAATTCAGTTCTTTTTTTCAATTCTTCGACGTTCATAATGACTTATTTACATAGACTAAAATTATAATTTCCTGCAGTGTAATTATTAGAACCCAACAGTTTTGGAAAAAATAAACAATATATCTCTGAAAGCACTTCACTTGTATGAAACTATGACACTTTACTATGTATTTATTCTCTAGCACTTTTGGGGGGGTTTGAAAATAGTTTTTGAAACTATTTCACAGTTTGGGGGGAGGGGGGGGGAATCAATACATTTGTATCTCTAATGCACTTTTTACAAAAATATTTGTTCAAATTCCTTCTCTCCCCGATTTCGCTGGAACCAGTGAGGGCAAGGAATCAATCTCCTTTATACTCACTTTTTGAACTTACAAGAATAATATTAATTTTGACAATGCCTTAGTTCATATTCACTGCTTGAACTTACAAGACTAATATTCGACAATAACTTACACTTGGAGGCGAGATTTCAAAATTTTCAAAAGTTTTTTTTCTTTCATCTCATCTCTCAAAGCACTTTACATTCTCGACACTTTTTCGGTCGAACTCTCGTAGCTACCCTTACGGCTTCTACGAAAACATTTTCTAATCCTTCCTTGTTCATGGCAGAACACTCTAGAAGTTTGACGGCTTTGATTTTGCGACGCATCTTTTTACCTTCGGCTGTTGAAACCGAGTCATGGTCGGTAGCTCGTAGGTCAGTCTTTGTTGCTGAAAATTAGAAAAAAACACACAAATTATAATAGATTTTGAGTTAGGAGATTGATATAAATAGATGATGTGAATAATTGAACAATGATTGTAAACTGAAATGAAAAACACAATGTATGAGGAAATTTATTTTACTTACATTGTAGTATAGAATAATAGAGCTCTAGGATCATCTTTGATTGTAGTAACATAAATTTCGGTCTGTTGTATGGTCATCTTCAGACTGAACAGTGAAATCTTGGTACAATAAGGAGAACCTAGTATGAACTGGAGTTCACTGTTCAGTGTGAAGATGACCATACAAGAGACCAACCGCAACTTTAGTTATTACTACAATGTAAGTAAAACAAATTTCTACTTAAATAGGTAGTGTTTCGTCATATCAGTTTAAATTTGAAGTGGAAAAAAGAATGGATATACAATACAATAATAATTGCAATTGGATGAAAAGATAAGATATTGTCAAACCACAGATTTATAAAAAATAATATGTAGAGATTTTTGGTTAATTATTGGAGATTTTTCGTAAAGTATAAATACCTACATCAAGATTTTGTGAAATATCAATAAATCATAAATCTGTGGTTCGACAATATCTTGTCTTTCCATTTAATATAAATAACTGAACCACAATATCACCTTCACAACTACTCAAATAATGATTGTACTTTACACTCAATTTGGAAAAATTATTAGGAAGAAATAGAATGTTTTTTATTTGATGGAAGAATTTATTAGGTATTGCAGCTCACAAACTGCTGGATCAATTTACATTTTTATGAGATGTTGAGGAACTTATCCATAATTTAGGTAAGAAAAAGGTTGTCAGATCCACAAAGATTATTAAAAATACCATACTTATAAGTTTCAATGCTCAGCATCATCAATGGTGGAAAATTATTATTATTTTGTTTTCCTAAATTATGGATAAGGTGAACATGATAATTGTAATAATAAATGGATGAACAACAAATGAATCATTTAAATGAATAGATGAATATTTTATTAAGTGAATGATTTCAAATAACTGACCTACTAATACTACAGGAACGTCAGGGCAGTGGTGTTTTACTTCGGGATACCATTTACTCAGAATATTGTCAAACGAACTCCTACTGGCAACTGAATAGCACATTAGGAAGCAGTCGGTCTGAAATAAAACAAAATAAAATTGAAAAATAATACACAAAAAATTACACATATCATTGGAAATTGAATGAATTAAAACATAAAAAATAGATACTTTCTTTACAATTGCGACTTGGTTTCCAAGTATTTTAAGCAAAGGATGAATGAGTGATGATGAAGGTTTAAGATGTAGGTTATATGTCTATCCACAATGTCCACTTTCACTATACTCGCAAATTTCAACTTCAAGAATAAAAAAAACATGATTTATCAATTTAAAATTTGAAAGGTTGGTAAATTATTCAAAACAGCATCAAAAATATCTAAAATAATTTGAAATTATCAATTCTCACTTAAAATTTTAAAGCCAAAAAAATAGTTAACAAACTTTAATGATCGTTACTAAGCATTGCATTGAAAAAATGGATATTTGCGTATTAGAAAGTAGTTGGTCTAGAATGAAACAGAATTTATTAAGAGAATAATATGGACTATACACGAAATTCCTGTCTGAGGATATTATGAGCAGTTGAAAAATAACATACTCCAATATGCATTAAAAATGGGGAACAATAAAATATTTCAAGAATAATTTGCCCGACTGCCTCAAAAGTAGTCGCCATCTCTCATTATAACTCAAGGAGGTTGCCTCCTTTTTATAACCATGCACAAGCCTGAGAGCTCATGAGTGTATCACATTTTATGACAGCCTTATTCTTGTTTTGTTTGTAAAAACTTAAGAGGAATTTTTTGGACTTTAAAGCCTGTTGTAGGCTACTCTTTCATGTAAAATGACTAGATCCTAAGAAAAATTAAACCAACCTCAGCAAAAATGATCACCTTATTCTCAGGAAACAATGAACAATTAAAAAAACGACGTCTAGAAATTTCTATTGAATAGTTTTATTACAAAAACGTCATAGTTTTGATTCTCACGGCGACTATATGAATGGTCAAATAAAACTTTTATTGTTTTGAATAAGATTCATTGTTTTGATTACGACTTATAGGTATGAATAGAATTTTATCAAAATATTAAGCAAGCCATGAAAAACTTGCAAATCTGGTATAACGCAGGAGTTGGGCAATATCCAATATTGTATGCTACAATGTATATGTCTAACTGTGGTCTTTGGAAGCTCTTATATGTCTAGAATAGGCTTGGATTAGAATGACCAAAAATAGCAAGAAAGTCCTAGAAATATCTAGAAGGATATACAGGAGTTGGGCTATAATATATACAACAATTTCAACGATTTTAACGATTTCAATATGTAACAATTTAAATACAACTCATTGCCTACTGGCTCTCATCATAAAGGCTCTCACAGGAAAGAAGTTTTAGAATGAAAGAAGATTCCATAGAAATGTTCCTTTATTCTGGCCAAAAATTGTTTTTTTTTTTTGTAAAATACAAGAAAATGAATGATCGATCGTCAGCTTTTTGAACTTGGAAGTCATTGACAAATCCACGTATCCCTTAGATAGACGCTGCTGAAAATCGAAAATTTAAATAGTGAAAATTATTTTTTATGTGTAAGTTTACGTGTAGCCTACTGGTGCCTTTCACTGTATCTGTCTATTTCTACACAGTGACAGTGTATCCAATTATCTATACATAGATAATTATCTTGTACTTTACACTTGTAATATAATTCTGATAAAATTCGAACTTACATTAGGATAGGATAAAGGCCTGAGCCTTTCGTAATCCTCCTGGCCTGCCGTGTCCCATAGAATCACGTCATGGTCCTTTCCATCCACATTTATTGTGTCTGGGAAGTTATCGAATCTGAAATAAGAATTAAAATCATGAAAAATTAAAGAATGAACATCCAAGATAAAACATATGAACCATTTAGAAACAATGAGGTGAATAAGAACTGAATTTATTCCAATTACATGCATTTGTGATACATTTTTTACAATTCCATGAACTACCTACCGGTACAATGATTATTAACATTTATTTCAGGGAAACAATCTCCAAATATTTGCGTAGATGTGAGGGTTATATTGCGGTACGTGGTACAGTAGTTGCATGAATTTGATGAGCAGTTAATAGAGTTTGTTGAGTGGTTGTGAAGGTGATATTGTGGTAGTTATCCATATAAAAGACAAGATGTTGTCAAATCACAGATTTTCAGTGGTTTGAGAAGACAAGATGTCGTCAAATCACTGATTTTCGTGAGTTTCAGTGGTTCGACAACATTATTGCCGGGTTTTTCCAAGCACACACTCAAAGTTGAGGGACCCTCGAATTTTGAACAGCTGACATCTTCTATGATAAGTATAGGAAATGTAGTAAAGTGTAGTAAAATGGGGGGTCACTCAAATTTGAGTGTGCTTGGAAAAACCGGGCACTTGTCTTTTCATTGAATATTATCAAACCACAAGTATGTTGAAAACTAGAGTTCCTTTCAAACCCAGTTCCTTTCAAAAAGAATCATTCCTTATTTTTACTTTCCTTGCCCTACCTACTATCATAGGTAAGGAAAGTATTGCTTTCCAAAAAAAATTAAGGTACCCCAATTTTAGGTTTTCTATCTGTTTCATTTTATAATGATATCCAACAACACATTGGAATGGTTGTACATAACTTCATAACTTCAGTGTGAAATTCAACAAGTAAATATAAAGATCCTCGACCCATTAGAATACAGTAATAACATTTCTTTAATAATCACTTTTTAATAGTACTTCAGTTTCAATAAGCATGGATAACCTCAATAATCACTTTTTTATTAATTAATTCTAAAAATTAACTCACATTATCACAATTTATTTTCATTTTCTATGTTCAATCAGTTTCTATTTCAGAAATTAATTCTTATCTATTATTATTATTATAGATTATAGTAAATGTATAAATTCTACTCACACTGTAGGTACATATTCGGTTGGAAATCGTTTTTTGGTGTATGTTATAAGTAGGCACGTCTTTCCAACCATACCATCCCCTATAGTGGTTATCTTCAGCGGCATTTTTTCTTTGGCAACATTGATCTTCTTCTCCTGAAAAAATTAAATAAAATTAAATTTTCATTCAATCATAACTATTTTATACAATTGTACACAAATATGTGAACAAAAGGTGAGCCTTATTTCTACTGTTGTAACGTTTAGGCTATACAATTTTCCTTTTTCCAACTTCTCCTTCTTCCTTTTCTACTCTTTTTTTTACATTTCCTTAGGTCCCATTCACTGGGCAATTCCATTTCTTGAAGATAAATTTCAGAGTTCCATCTAATTTGATAGTTGTTGCAATGAAAAGACTTTTGATAAATGATAAACACTTCTGAAAAATGATAAAGACTTCTGATAAATGATAAAGACTTCTGATAAATGATAAATACTTCTGATAAATGATAAAGACTTCTGATGCATGATAAAGACTTAAGATTTCATCAGATTAAGTTGATATTGAATATAAATACTCACAATCATGAATTAATGCGGTACCTAATGTAATATATGTTACAATAATGATTACCCAACTTTCTCGGATATCTTTTGAAAGGTCGTGTATCATTATTTTGGAATACGGAATGTCTTGTCGTATAGAGTTTATTAATTGTAACATACAGTGTATACATTTTACGGAGTGGCCCAGTTGAAAAATATAAATATTTGCCATATAAGTTGAAAATTAACTAGGCTGGCGTTAACTAGGGGGTCACTATTTATATCGGCTTTAACAATCGAATTAATACACTTGAACACACTGTAATACACTTGAATAGTTGTCCCGTAAAAAAAGACTTTTAAATTAATAGGTCTTGTATAATATTTAGAAATGCATTTTATGGAATTGTGTCACATTTATTGTATTAAATGCTATGATATTATATCTTCTTGGAAAGAAATGGAGACTTCGATTTCCATTGAGACTTCAATTTCTCTAAATCATACCCTCATTCTTTTCCCAATTTTTCAATGTTTTCAATGCTTTTCGTGCTCGAAATGTATCAGTTCAAAAACATAATAAAGTTTCTCGATCTTTATCGTTCGTTATCACTTTTGAAATTATTTGGCAAGTACGATGCAAATTACAGTGAGTGCTCGGATTATTCCAAAAATAAATCTTACATAATAACTGACTAACTCTCATGTGTCAAGTTCATCGTAATTATTTCAAAAATACCTTTCATACATTGTTCAGACCAGAGACAATGTATTATTAATTTAATATATGTATTATTAAATTAAGATTAGTAATAATACATTGTCTCTGGTTCAGACGCTGCAATATGCATAGGCTACTACTCCAGTAATAATTCTATAAGTTGAAGTGCTACTGTAAATAAAATACAACTCAATACGATAAGACATTTCGAAATATGATAAACAACCATTCAATAGATACACAAGAAAGTTTAATAATCATTATTCAAAATTCAAATATATTTTATCATTAATTTGGCGTAGTATTTATTCATTTCCGTTTTCAACTCAATCTATTATAATCTTGAGTCTTTTTATTGTAATAACATTCATAAAATTTGATGCAATTCTAAAATGTATTATTATCTTCCAATGTATGGAGGCGACCTTATGGAAGTAGGAGTAGGAGTTTGAAAGAAAAAGAGATGGAAGAAGAAAAATACAATAAAAATTACAACAGTAAGAATGAGGAAGAGAAATATAAAGTTGGAGAATACTTTTTAGAATAATTCTGATGGAAGAAGAGTAATAAAAGAGTTACAAATGAAGGGATAAGAAGCGTGATATGGAGAAAAAATTACATGAAAAAGAGTTAGGGAAAGAGAAGAGAGAGTTATAGAGACAGAGAGAGAGAGAGAGATTGAGAGAGAGGGAGAGAGTTGGAGAGTAAATCATATGCACAGCACATGGCATTTTTGTAAACAACATAGCTAATATTAATATGAGGCCATTACACTACTGTGTAAGTTCCCACGCTAAATACTGTTCACAGCAATTTTGTTGAATTATTTATTTTCGCTTTAATCTTGATTCAATATAAAGATGTTACTGTAAATATTTTCCCAAGTTGCTTATTTAATCCATAAATTATCAACCAATGAATATAAAATTTCAATTGGAAAAAAATTATCTAACCAAATCTTGGAATAAAAGAATCTACGGGTGAAATTGTAGCCTATTGCCTGTTTTCTTAGGTTCTTGAATTTGTTTTTAGTATACTGGTTTATTAAAGATTCTGGAGTAAATTAATATTATGATCAGATAAATATTAATAGTTTGATGGTAAGTTGGTTGACTACAATATGACATATTATTTAAATTGTGATGAATTCCACTAATGAATAATAATTTATTCAACCATATATTGATCTAGACGCTGTTGGATTATCCATATAAGAAGTCCTGAATTAATTTGAATAAATTGTAGTGAATTGGAGGAATTGATTATTGTTCATTTTTGTCTCTCAAGGCGTTATGAAATAATCATGATAATTACAGTATTTATTCAAAAAAATTGATCTTGAATTAGAATAATGATTTCCAAGCTACCCACTGATATAGTCCTACATGAAACATAATTACCACCAAGCATATGCTGTGTTTCATTCCCAACTAAACAATACTAATTGATGAATTGGACTCAGAACAAAAAAGTAATCTATTTATGTCTTAACATTCCCGAAATTGATATTGTTAATCACAATGATTGAAATCAATTACTACGGTAGGCTTTACAACAATTACAACAATAACCATTCAACTTATTAAAGTGGTAATTTCATTTATAAAGTTTGAGAATAGAATGAATAGTCCAAGCAAAGAAGACCCACACGCAAGATGAGAAGATTACTTGAGCTTGTTCAATATTTTTTCAAGAATTATAAATGTGGTCTTAATAGTAGATAAAATTTTTTCCTAGAATTTGATTGAGATCAAATTGATCATATTTGAACCAATATATTGACCGAGCTTGAGTCATTCTTCCATCTAGCCAGAGGGTCTTCTTGCTTTGACAGACACAAACTAGACATGTTTTTATGACGGAATAATTACTTATTTATCTGACATGTTTTACACAGATTAATATAGACAAACATGTCTGATATGTGAACATCCGAAAGTTAGTGAATTATTTATGTAAAACTAAAGGAATGTCTAAATAGCTTGTGGGTAGCATACATTAAAACTAGACAGCAGTTTCATCTAATGCAATTATTGTTTGTTATGAGGGTGAAGCCCACATGAGCTCATAGGCTTGTGCGTGGGTAATGATATGGATGATAGATGACGACTACTTTGAGGTAGTCGGGACCGACGGCTTATCGTCTCCTCCGAAAGACGGGATTCATCTACATTTATTCATTTATTCTGATTCATCTACAATATTGATGCGTGTTCTAATAATATTGAATGGTTCTAATTTTAATTCCAGGGTATTTATATTTCATTTGTAAAAGAGATTTGGAAAAGAGAGGGTTTGGAATTTGAACTCGTCAGCGTTTTTTCCAATAAGAAGCTGTATTGTATTCTTTAAAATAAAAAGATTATAGAATTTTACTAGAAATCTGATCAGCTTATGAATGCGGGAACGCAAAAACTAAAAAAACCCTCTAACACACTTCAAAGCTCGAGTGGACTTGATAGATTCAACTCACAAAACTAAAAAAAGAAAACTAACAAAAACTCATTGAAGTATAGTAGCTTTTAGCGCCAGAACCAAACAACAGAATTTCAATATAGCGTGTGCTACCCCCCACCACCCTTCTTTCCCTACCATACCCCATATAATATGCCACTCCTCGGACTCGAAATTACCCCCCCCCCCGCATGGAAGATAATAGCTCCCCCCTTCCTTATCGAGACCCAATCATGTCCGTTTCCGGTATATACATTGTGATATATGTATTATTAGTTGTAACATATAGTTCAAACTGAACATACACAGTGATAGTATATACAAGCAAAGAAGACATTCTGGCAAGATGGGAAAATGACTCCAGCTCGGTCGATGTTGGTTGAAAAATACTAATTTGGTATCAAATTGTAGAAAATATTCTGATCTACAATAATTTGAGACTAGATTTATAGTTTTATAACCAATATTGACCGAGCTAGAGTAATTTTTCCATCTTGCCAGAATGTCTTCTTTGCTTGGGCAGACTATATAACTTAGGTATTGTAGTTTTATGGGTATATAGTAGCCGAAAAGCAATAATAAAAAGGAAGAGAGTGAAATAGAAATAGTAAGATAGGATGGGGGGAATAAGGAGGAAGATAGAGGATAGAGAGAGAAAGTAATAGAAGAATGGAGTGGGAGAAACAAGGAGGAGGATAGTGGAATGGAGGAATAGAAGAGGATAGAGCACAGAAGTCAAGTAGTGACGATAACAACTGAAAACGTCATACACTTTGTCATAATCATTTAAGTTTTTTCTGTTCGTTTTTGGGAGCTAAATTTTCTGTGTGTTTGTATACAGCATGAAAATGAGTGACTTCTTCATCATTTAACGGGTGGAAAAGAATGAGGATTTAGTTAACCATTTTATTTTTATTAGATTTATTTATAACCATTTTAGCTATTTATTTCTAGTTGATTTGATTATTACAATGCATAGTGTCATAGCTTCTATAAAGGAGGCTATGATAGTGTTCACTATTCAATTTCATTTCAAGGAGTAGCATACCCAAAAAAGTAATTTCAGAGTTTATAAAATTTTATGATAAAATACAAATTCTATGTAAATTAAATGCAAGACGTTCCAATAAGAATAGAAATAAATATCAATTGATTGTTCTATTTGATTAATTTGACATGTTGTGTATTTTATAAAAGTTTTTGAATATGTTCAGAATTTCTTAAGAGTCCATGTTCCACTTTTATCATTATCTACTTCTAACCTTCTTTCCACCATTTTAAAATTTTCATATTCGCCTTCAAATTTCTTATTTTTCTTCACATCCCTCATCCTTCTTTTCCTCCTATTCCATTGATTCACAATTGTTGTTCCTCTCTTTGATCAATATTCATACTCTTTCTCTCCCTTTCATAAGTTATTCCTCTATTTACTTCCTTATCATGGTTCCTTTTCTTCCCCTCTTTAATTTTCTGTTTCTGTTCATCATACATGCGATAATTTCAGTCTTCCTAATTCATTCTCTTTTTCTGATCTACAGCACACCCCATTCTCTCTCACCTACCCTTCTTCTTTTTCTTACTGTTTCTCATATTCTACTTTGATGTCTCGTACCATCTTGTATCTTCAATCCTTATCTTCTTGTGGGAGAAATAAAGAGGAAATCCTTCACTCCTTTCCATCCTTTGCCTCAACTCTTTTCCCATCCATATTATGTTTCGTATTCTTCTTCTTCTCCTACTTCTTCTTCTTCTTCTTCTTCTTCTTCTTCTTCTCTCCTTCTCACTCATCTAATATTTATGCTTTACACGTTTAATTCTCAACACACACAAAAATCATGTTGAAAAAGAAGACAAGAGCTACGCGCATTAAAACAGGATTCGTGACATGATTTTTTTTCTAAATTCTTCTTTTTTTCATGTTCTACGTCTCAAGACGATCGCCTCGAGAATGTTTTGAGTTGTTTTCTAGCATTCTATATATGTACCATATACATATTCAATTTAATGTTTCCTTTTTTAATAACATTAATATGTATGTTGATAGACAAAAAAGTAATGGGTACTGTGATTTTGATTTGTATCTTTAAATATTCAATCTAATTTAACTCGATCTTGAAATGTACTTGGTATACCTTTCACTCAGCGTGCATTAGAGGTTACAAGTTGAAGTTCCAGAGATTAATTGGTTCGAAAGTAATAAATTGTTCGTATTTTATGTGAATGTTTCGAAGAATGTGAATGTTGAATGTTCTACCAAGATTGAAGTACTATATTAATTTGTGCTCATTGGTATAAACTAAGCAATAGTACTGGATATGCCTTCATTTATTCATTTATTTGATACAAAGGCTCAATTAAAAGCCTTATTCATGGCTAATTTATAAAAGCCTTTATTTAACTCACACATAGGTGACTTAAATCAACTTATTGCTATTTTGAGAAAAAAGTAATCGAAAACTTAAACATAATAGAAATAATCAGATTGATTACATAATATAAATAGAGAGAAAATTATTTAAATTGATAAATGATTTGAATCAATTGAAAAACTATAGAATAAATACAATATGAATATTTGATATAAAGGGTTTCAAGTTCAATTACAGATTTAGATTTCTACTGCGTTTCCGGTAAGAGTCTTTTTATATTGAACGATATACAGTATAATAGAGTATACTTTTTATATTTTAATGGTATAATAGCTCAACCAACCACACGAGGTTAATTTCGAGTCAAGTCGGTTTGACCCAGTAAGATTTGTCGGATTAACATTCAATTATCCACGGAATTAAAATACAATAGGATTAAATTCCTATTTGTAACACAAGCAAAGTAAAAAGTAATTAAATTAAGTGGATAGTGGACAATAGAATAGTCAATGTAGCAACAATTAAAGACTATGAATAATAATTAGAATAGCCGTATAAAAATGTAGTTATACGGGTGTAACCTAGGCCTAGACCAAATTTTAAAGCAGATCAAGGCTTGTATTCTAAATATCCAAGCAAACCCTTGTTTCTTACAATATTGATTGTTAATTAGTATATTCATTGATATTTAGTGGACGGTCATTGTCATACATATACAGTATTTATGAATATTTGGTATCAAAATACGAGTTTAAGAGTAAAGGTTCAGGTATAGGTTTAGATTTGTAGTTGCACATTTTGACAGAACAGCCTAGTTTCTGTTAGCTGTTACTCTACTATCTACTTGGTCAAGTTGACTTGATTCGAGAATGACCTCGTGTGTTTGTGCTTTAAATTCCCATAAACCATAAACATCAAATATACTGTCACCAGTACTCTATTTGCACTAACAAATACAATAACAATACATCAAAATTCATAGCCACAAGTCAAAATTTGGAAAAATCTCCATACTCCAACTGAAGTGACCCTAGCAATTCTCGTGATTTATTCGGGTTACTCCTACAAACATTTAAATTCATAACCGCAGCACAAAAATTGGCATAATCACAGAGACGTTGTTGTGTAGGCGTAGGCTTGAGTGTAGTCTGTCCAAGCAGAGGAGAACCTCTGGCAAGACGGGAAAATGATTCCAGCTTGGTCAATATTTTTTCAAAAATTATCAATGTACTCTAAATAGTAGAGCAAATTGTTCCCGACAATTTGAGATCAAATTGATAATTTTCGAACCAATATTAACCAAGCTGAAGTCATTTTCCTATCTTGCCAGAGGGTCTTCTTTGCTTGGACAGACTGTAGCAAACAAGGTTAAAGGAGTTGCCTACCAGTATTTTTCACTTTGAAAGACTGTATATAGGTATAGCCGTACATTTACATAACATGGATCGATTGTTATACATAGGTATAGAGAGAATGATGATTTCAATTGCACGATACATGAGTTGTTTTTTAACCTTCGCGCTAATAGTGATACAGACATCAAGCACTAACAACTCGGAATTGAAGATAAGAAGAGTTTGATGATGAAGAGTACAAAGAGGAGAAGGAGGAGTGAAAGAGATAGAAGGAGAGGAAGAGGAAGAGGAAGAAGGAGGAAGGGGGAAGAAGGAGAAGAAGAGGAAGAAGGAGGAGAAGAGGAGGAGGAGGAGGAGAAGAAGAAGAAGAAGATGAAGGAGAAGCAAAAGAAGAGGCAGAGGAAGAAGAAGAGGAGAAGGAGGAGGAGGAGGAGGAGGAGGAGGAGGAGGAGGAGGAGCAGGTGGAAGATCAGAAAGCAAAGTTGGTCAAGATAGATAAGAGAGTTGAGAAAAGGTAAAATAAGAGGAAGAATCTCATCTAATGACAGTCTGTGTTATTGAGAGAATGAGAATGATAAGAAGGAAAACCACGAAAAAGGGATAGATGAGAAGGAGTAAGAGAGAGGGAGCAAAAAACGAAGATTCATTATAAGGAATTTGTAAGAAAAGATAACTGGAAAGAAGTACCAGTAAGAGAAAAATTAGAAGAAGGTATACGACTAGGCATAATATACTGGAGTCAACGAAAGTAGATAAAAAAATATTTTGGTGCATGAGGAAGAAAGAAATAATGAAGTATAGGAATAATAGAAACAAGAAAATAAGCAGGAAAATGTCGAAGAAAATTACAAACACCAATGAAAAATGAGTTTACGATAACGAAAAAAGTGCGAAAGAAGAAAACGATAAAGTGTATGAAAAGGGAGAGAAAGTGTTTAATAAGAAAAGAAGTATTGGAGAAAATGAAATTGGAAATTGGAAGTAGATGTGAAAGAAGAAGTGAGAAACAAGAATAATAAGTTAGTAGATAACGGAATTGAAGAAAGAATTTATTTTGACAGACATAGTCCGTCAAAGAAGAGTAGCTCAAGCCAATTACCCAAACAAATAATTGAAATTATAACTGTCTCCTCCAATAAGTACAATTATAATTGGACTTGAGATGTAGGTAATTAGAGCAATTAACCAATTTTCTTCTCAAAAAAACTCGGTCAGAATTAAATTAGAGTTGTCACCGATTTTTGTCCAAGAACTTCTATTTCTATAGTCTGTCAAAGCAAAGAAGACATTCTGGCAAGATAAGAAAATGACTTCATCTTGGTCAATATTGCTTAAAAAAGAATAGATTACGTTTCAAATAGTAGAAAACATTCTGATCGAAAATTTGAGACCAAATTAATAACTTTTGGACGAATATTGATCGACCTGGAATCATTTTCCCATCTTGCCAGAATGTCTTCTTTGCTTGGACAGACTAAAGAGGCGGCAACATTCCTCGACTATAATTGTCAATTTCTTTGACAATTGACTGTCAACCGGAGGTCGGTGTCAATTGGTGCATTGCACATAATTCAGAATAATTATTATCACCGGAAAAGAAAATGGTGGCGAATTGACAGTGTCGGTTGACCTTATGTTTGAACTCTGTAGTGTCTCAAGTGGACTGAATAATACCTAAAATAATAACTAATATCTGTCCAAGCAAAGAAGACATTCTGGCAAGATGGGGAACTGACTCCAGCTCGGTTAATATTTTTTCAAAAATCATAAGTTCTGTCTCAAATTGTAGGAAACATTCTGATCGACAATTTGAGATCAAATCTATAATTTTCGACCAATATAGAGTGAACTGGAGTCAATTTTCCGTGTTGCCAGAATGTCTTCTTTGCTTGGACCGACTATATCTACTATAACTTCGCAAATCATTGTTCAGAACTTGAATAAAAATATTTAATGCTGATAACGATTCACAAACATATTGTAAAGCTACTACTTCCAAACATGAATCTTGCATTAAAGAATAATAGTTTGCAGGTTTTGAACATTTCAATGTCCTTTGTTCATTTGTTCATTTATGCAATACATTACATGATTTTAAAACGCTGAGACATTGAGCATGTTAATTTTTCGTCACACTTCTAATATCAAGAAAGCTTACATCAAGCTGGTCCAGGAAACATATGGTCCTTTACCACAAAAATGAAATGTAGAATTGGAAAAATTTATGTGTTTTTCCGTTATTTCATTAGTTTCCCTCCTTTAGTTTTCAGTAAATTTATTAGTTTGTTATAAAATAAATAGCTAAATGACAGTCAACTTTTCATATCTTGCTATTTTATCATTTCATAGCTTGGCTATTATTGAAAGAGCTATGTTGATCTAAATCTGTTTCAAAACAAAAAAAAAAAAAAAAAACACTTTACCTTAATAATCGGTCTAACTGAAAAAATACGCAAAAATTAAAATGTAACTTCATACTATGTTCCACAAGGTTCTAGAAGTCTTTGGGGGAAACATGCCATAATTTATACTGTTTTCCCCCACAGGGAAAATGAAGTCGCGTGACTCATTAATGAATAATGGATGAATGATTCATCAGTCTAGTTTTACAACTGTCCAAGCTATCAAAAGCTAATACTGTACTTTTAGTCATAATTATGTATACGGTATAGTCTGTCCAAGGAGAGAAGACATTCTGGCAAGATGGGAAAATGACTCCAGCTCAGTGAATATTTGTTCAAAAATCATGAATTCGGTCTTAAATATTGTAGATCAGAATCTTTCATACAATTTGAGACCAAATTAATTATTTTTGAACGGATATTGACCGAGCTGCAATCATCTTGCCAGATCATTTTACCATCTTGCCAGAATGTCTTCTTTGCTTGGACAGTCATTATACATAGGTCCATCCATTATGTGCTATGCTTTTAGGTTGATCAATGCGAACAAAGTAAACTTATAGTATGGTTTTCAAGGGAAGGTTGACGTAATAAAAATGAGGGTGGTATTATCAGTGTTTACTATCACCCTCGATAAATCTTAATGCTTGTTTAGGGGTTGATGTTGTTCGGTGTTGTAGGGGTGAGATCACTACTTCCTATGGGGGTCAGAGTTAAATCATAGAAAGAAGTGATAATGATAATTAATTTGTGTTATTGAGCGAAGGAGGGGAGAGTGAAGGAGGAAGACGAAGGAGAAGAAGAAGAAGAAGAAGAAGAAGAAGAAGAAGAAGAAGAAGAAGAAGAAGAAGAAGAGGTGGAAGAAGAAGAAGAAGAAGAAGAAAAAAAAATAAAAAAGTATGAATGGTAGAATTGATAAAATTTGTGTTTTTTTATTTCATCATGTCAACCAGTGACTCCACAATAAGCACAGTAATTGAGGAAAATAGGCTTTGGAAAACATTTATTTATCGTAAAAATACAGTTTTGAATGATACCTGATTGGTACAAATGATGCAATAATGATACTAGATTGGAGTTTGAAGTGGAGTAGAAGAAAACCAATAACGAGAAACGGGAAAGAAGGAGATGAATTAGAAGAAAAAGAAAAAAGGGAACAAGGAGAAAAAAGGAAAGAAGAAGAAGAAGAAGAAGAAGAAGAAGAAGAAGAAGAAGAAGAAGAAGAAGAAGAAGAAGAAGAAGAAGAAGAAGAAGAAGAAGAACCAGTTGATGTGAAAGTGCCAATAACAACTTGTTGATTTATTTGTCTCAACAACTTCTCAGTACCTACCCACTTTCACTATACTATTATAACACAGTTGAAATACTGATCAACGAACAGAAATAAAAGTTCAATGATTTGAATAGTCACTCTGTTCAAGCAAAGAAGACATTCTGGCAAGCTGAGGAAATGACTTTAGCTCGATCAATATCTGTTCAAGAATTATAAATTTCTTAAATTAAGATTCTCAAAATTAAGATTCTCTTCAACTTCCATTAATAAAAAATACCATTTCATGATTCCTTATCCAGTTATAACCCTTCTTGTTGAAAAAATGGCGTTTTCTAGCATATTTATCCAATTATCTCAATAACCGTTAAAGTTACAAACTTGGAACTGGTTTCATTAAATTCCTCAGCTACTTTTACATAGGAATTGATTATTTTAGAACCTCACTAAAGCTTCTAAAAATTATAAAAATTAATATATTTTGAAAAATCTCAATTTTCCGTCATTTTTATATCGGTAACAAAGCGTTTTTGGGGGTTGGTCCAATGGAACTTTTTTGTCTACTTGGTGTAAGGAATCAGCCTGAGAAGTATTACACATTCCTCCTGAAACACCCTGTATACAAGGACTCACTACTTCTAACAGTAGCCTACTATGTGCAGAAATACTAGGAATAGAATTCAATAGCAGAAGTTTACTAGAAATAGAGCAGAACCGTACCTAAAATAATACTGTATTGAACTGATTAGCATCATCGAAATTGAAATTTTATTAAAGAGCTGTGATGATAAGTTATAGAGAATTTTATTCAGGGAACGGATATGGTAATGGAAAGAGAAAGAGTATAAGGAGAGAGTGAGAATAAAAATAATAAAGAGAGAGAGAGTGAATTGAATTGAATAATTGTCTTTATTAGGGCGGAGTTAGGACTCTAGGTCCTCTTCACCACACAACCCTGGGACAGAATGACAGTGATCAAGGTATAATAGAATAGAATAGCTGCTTTTATTATTACCTCTATATTTTTATATCTATAGATTGAGAGATAGAATGATCAACATGAAAGATTAGATAGAAAGATTGGGCGAATAAGAGGAGAGGATAGAGAAAGAGAGTGAATGAGTAAGGAGAGAGAGAGAGAGAGAGAGAGAGTATCGATCAGAAATCGGTAACATTGACCTTCAATGACCTTGTCTTAAATCGCAGCTGTTTGACCTAGAACAGGCAAACATGTACCGGGTCCAGCGACCACATAATATACAGCAAACACCAAAAAACCAGTCGATTGGTGCATGCCTGTAATTGATGCTCAGCTCTGTCAGGGAAGTCGGAAAGCGGTCTGTAAGACAATAACAAGTCGAGAGCGACTTCAACAAACTGTTTTGCCGTACCAGACCGCTCTCACACTGTCCTGACAGAGCTGAGCATAGATAACAGACGATCGCAAACCGTCAGTTGAGTTGGCGTATGCTATTCAAATTTGTATTATGTGGTCGCACGTCGCAGGTACCGGCCCTACCGGTTTCAAAAGCGTCAATTTTCAGCAGAAAAATCACCAAAGAGTTCAACAAGTGATAATCAAAATTCATCAAGTTTTTGCCACTCTTGAAAGCACCGGTGAAAAAAATTTGACCCAGAAGTCAACTTTCAACCGGCTATTGAGCCGGTAACGGTTTCAATCAAACGACAAAAAATTGGAGAAATTTGTGAATTGATTATGTGAAAATCGGTTAGAATTCAACTATGTAAGCAAATAATTGAAAGTCGTAAATAGAGCTATATAAATTTCACTGTGTAAGCAGATTGGAAGTCATAAAATGAGCTTCAGATTTCCCTGTGAAATTTTATGTAGCCTAAGTTTTTAGATTGATTATGGCAATTTCTACAGTTAGGTATTGAATATTATTAATAAAATTCAATCATATTTGATCTTATGGCCTAAGTTTGTTTATTTATTTATCAATTTACAGAAAATAATGAACTTATTGGTTAAAAACACAGACTAACGTCCAAAACGTCTTTATACCAAATTTTAATCTCTATATATAAAAGCAAAATGGCACTGATTCATTCATTCATTCATTCATCACCAGAACTAAAAATCCACTGAATGCGTTCAAATTTGGCAGGCATGTTCTATTGGACGTTTAGACGCGCGCTAAGAACGGGTTTTAAAAACTTTTCAAGGATACGCCAAATATTTGAGTTTTTCTATAGTTTTTCTGCGTTTTCTTCATTTTTTCGAGAACCAATCGGTAGAAAATGTTGATATTTGGTGGGCAGGTTCAGATAAGGTCTAGAAATGTTGTGTTGAAATATTTTTGAAATCCGTTCAAGATTACGCCAGTAACCAGGTTTTCAAAACTGTATATGTATTGCGGGTTGCATATCTTCCGCCTTGATTCGACCAATCCTAACTGTAAATTCAATGGTTCAGCGTGATTATAGATGAACTAATTGGGAAGATATTGAATCAAGTTTCAAACTATGTCCAATACACTTCCTAAGGTCGCGCTCAATATTAGCTTTTTACTATTTTTGGAGTTTTTCTTAGATTTTTCGAGAACCAATTGGCAGAAAATGTTGAAATTTGGTAAACAGGTCCAGATTAGGTCTAGAAATGCTGTGCTCAATAAATTTCGAATCCCTTCTGAACGGAATTTGCAGGCGAGCTAAGCGAGCCTGTTTATCTCAGCTGACACTGACAGACGTCTTGCAGGCGAGCGAAGCGAGCCTGTTTGACTCACTTATACTTCCGATACGGTCGGGGGTCCAGGGGGCGGAGCCCCCTGGCTTGGCGGAGAAGGCGAGCGAAGCGAGCCTGCCGGCTAGTAAATAATAAGTTCGAACCTAGGTTATCTTTTTTCGTATAGAGGCTGTATAATTAGACTGCTTTTACAGTATAATACAGTCTTTAAATTTTTCCCGCAGCACTTTCACAAGGAATTATGCACTTGAAGTAGTGCTTTACGTTGATTACTCAGTAAGTACTGGATACAAAATTAGCAATGATGATTTGTAGAATTGACATCATTGAATACTTTGATAACGTCAATGTATCACTGATATAATTCGCGCAAGCTGAGAAGACACGCCGTTTTAATACACTTTACATTGTGAAGGCGTGTCTTCTAAGCTAGCACAAACTATACCTGTGATATAGACTGGTCGAGCAAAGAAGACCCTCTGGCAAGATGGAGAAATGACTGCAGCTCGGTCGATATTGGTTCAAATATGATAAATTTGGTCTTAAATTGTAGAAAACATTCTGTTCAACAATTTGAGACCAAATTATAATTCTTGAACCAATATCGATCGAACTGGAGTCATTTTCACATCTTGCGAGAGGGTCTTCTTTGCTTGGACAGACTATACCTTGTATATCGTCAACATAGTATTGTTGTGTCATGTGGTGATACCGTTAGGACATGATCAAAATAGGCTTCTGATGTTTATCGTCTATTGTACAGTCTGTCCAAGCAAAGAAGACCCTCTGGCAAGATGGGAAAATGACTGAAGCTCGGTCAATATTGGTTCAAAATTTATCAATTTGATCTCAAATTGAAGGAAACAATTTGTTCTACTATTGAGACCACATTTATAATTCTTGAACTAATATTGGTTAAGCTGGAGTCATTTTACCATCTTGCCAGAGGCTCTTCTTTGCTTGGACAGACTATAGATTCAAATTATATCTATATAACAGCCTTAAATATGTAGCGATTGAGTCAGCGAATGAATGACCTCTCAGCCTGCTGACTCAATTCAGCCTGGATGCGTCATTTGATTAGGCTTATTTAGGCTACTTTTAGCGAACTAAACAGTACAGGAAGTGTGAAATTTCTAAATTATTTAAGTACATTTCTGTGCTTACATGGTTCAATTCACTTCATAGAAGATACAAAAGATATTAGATAATCTGTCCAAGCAAAGAAGACCCTCTGGCAAGACGAGAAAATGACTCCAGCTCGATCAAAATTGGTTCAAAAATTATTGATTTGGTCTCAATCGTAGGAAACATTCTGATCTAAAATTTGAGACCAAATTAATCTTTTTGGAACCAATATTGATCGACCGAGCTGGAGTAATTTTCTCATCTTGCCAGAGGGTCTTCTTTGCTTGAACAGACTCTTTTAATGATTACTAAATGCTGATATGAATAGTGAAAGATTTCTATGTTATTGAAATAATACGAGTACAATGTCTATTAAAGTCAATGAAAATTCATTGTGATGTCTTAGTAATAATGCTTCAATGAATTGTTCAACAATTATTGTCCTCAATGTCTACATGATAAACTAATGACCCCTAGTTAAATATAGAGCAGTTTCACTTGAATTAATATTTGTGGCGATAGTGGAATTCAGCAGTACGTCAAATAGCTGCAAAATATTTTAATGAGATAGGGGCTATTATCTATTTCGTGGAAGACAATTGGGATAACACTGGTAATGAATTTTTTCGATAACCGCGTTTCCTTGTCTTGTGAGGATGGTTTCCGATCGAATTTGATGAAATCTGGTTATAAAATGTTTTGGACAAAAAATAGTCTGTGTTTTATCCCTTAATATTTATGTATATTTTGATGAATAAATTAATATGAATATGGCTCGGTTTTGGAGGTCACATAAAACTTCATATCTTGAAGTTCAAATTATGTAAAAAATAATTCATAAATATGTAATAAATAGGGCATTTCTCAAATAATACAATAGTTGTTACAATGATAGTAGCAACATTCTCCCACATATGAAAATCTCTTCTACTTTGCCTCTCCTTCCATCTCCTTCTTCTTCACCTCCTCTTCCTTCTTCTTCGTCTTCTTCCCCCTCCTCCTTTTTCTTTTTTTTCTTCTTCTTCTTCCTCTTCCTCCTCTTCTTCTTCCTCTTCTTCTTCTTCTTCTGTTCCTTCTTCCCCCTCCTCCTTCTTCACTTGTTTCTTCTACTTCTTATTTTTCTCTTTCTGGTAATTCGCCCCCGTCTTTTCGTTATTTATTTCTCCATTGTAACCTATTTCTAATTATTCGAGTTTCTATTATACTTTCTCTATTATCTTTATCATATCTCACCGCTACACCACATCTTCCTCCTACTCCTATTCTACTCATTTCTTTTTCAATTTTTATTCCTCTTCTGACTACACTTTTTGCTCTATCTTTTATAATTATATGTTTTCTAACAATCTTATCACACACATAATTTCTTTTCCTCTTCCTATCAGTCTTTTCGTAGCCTACCATGAAAACATACTAATCAATTCTAATTTTTCCCCTTCTTTTTCTCCTCCTCCTCCGTCTTCTTCATCTTCTTCTTCTCCTCCTCTTCTCCTCCTCCTTCTCCCTCCTCCTCCTCCTTCTTCCTCTTCTTCTTCTTCTTCCTCTCTCCTCCTCCTCTTTTCTTCTTCTTTCTCTTCTTCTTCCTCTTCTTCTGCTTCTCCTACTTCCTTCTTTTCTTCTTCTCTTTATCCTCCTCCTCCTCCTCCTCCTCCTCCACCGCACAAATTCTCCTTCTTTCTCATTTTTCTAGCATATACTACAATGTATCTAATTTCACACATCAGTTTCCTTCTAACATAATATTGTTTGTTACTCGGTAGTAACACTATAGAAGCTATAGTATAAATCAATTTTATTATTGGTTTGAAAATAGTATAAATAGAAGTAATAAAACTTACCATTTTGTATCCCTGTGTATGAGTATCCTTTTTATTCAATAATGAGATTATGTGTACTACACCATAATCGACGATTGTTTCTTTAATTTTTAAAAATAACACAGTTTTTCCTAGAACAAACTTGTCTTACAACATTTCAACAAAACACACTTCAAACACCACTATTACACACATTAACAACTTTCGAGAATACCTTGAACAATACTCAGTTGTAAGTTAAAACCACTTGTAAGTATTTCTACTTAAAATCACTTGTAACTCGAAGTTTTCTAAAATAATTAACAACTATTTCGTAAGGCGAAACTTTCTAGAACAATACCATCACTGATTGTCAAGTATTCCAACTATTTCACAGTCACATATTTAACTAGGCTACTAAAGATAACACTATCACACTACTGCGGTTTGTGCTAGCGGTCGAATTTTAACCGCTATTAAACCTAACAAAACATTATTTTCCTTGTAGATGGAATGTCGAATTGACTCACGCCCAGTGTTGCAGTTACAGTCAACAGCTGGTTTATTCTGCTTGTCTTTATCACGTTTTGATAGTGAGCTTTGAAAAAGTTTCTGATCGAGAGAGAGAGAGATCTGGCAACTTTCAAGCTCGACAACCAATCACAAGTGTTCAAAATACAGCGCTGAAACCTTCACGTGGCTAGGCGCGATTAGATGCAGCACGAAAATGAGGAGTTTACGCGCATGCGCAAAGCTACAGTCTTGTTTACCACGTTGATGTTATGTTTGGTGATGATGATTTGTGTGAGGATGATGGTGATGATGATGATGATGATGATGATGATGATGATGATGATGATGATGATGATGATGATGATGATGATGATATGATGATGATTGTTGGAAAATAGTTGTAAGCTTTTTTACTACTATTTTGTAACCAATAATTTTGATAGTACCTACTAACAGTAGCAGAGAATTTTAAAATAGTTCTCAGCAGCTCTATTCAACTTGTAATAGTAGATTAACTTGTGAATTGTTATTATGACTTGTAAAGTTTTAGCATAGTCTTCTTCCTTTGAACCCTAATAATAGTTTAACTTGTAATAATGAAGTCTATCAATTCAACTTCTATGAATTCTATACAACTTGAATTACAGCATATTATGTTACTTATGTACTATCCTTATAAGGGGGTTTTTCAACCTATAGTAATTATTGTTCATTTATTTATTTTTATTCATCAATTAGAACCATCGTTTTGCAATTTCCATTTTCCATTTTACATCCATAATTAACCACTGATTTTTTCAATTATTTTTTTTCAACTGCGTAATTAATCTAATTTTTCATTCTCATAGCTTGAGATTTAAACCGATATATTGTCAACTGTATTATGTGATTTACATCAATAAATTGAATCAATCAAAATCTGAATCCTCTTCTCTTATTTTTCTTCTTTTTCGTCTCTCTCTGCTCTGCCTTCCTCTCTTTCTTCCTGTCACTCTTTCTCTTTCTTTCCTCCCTCTGTTCTTCGTCGCCTTCGTCCCTCTGTTTTCATTGATACGTAGGTGGCATTTGTAGCTATAGTCTGTCCAAGCAAAGAAGACATTCTGGCAAGATGGGAGAATGATTCCAGCTCAGTCAATATTGGTTCAAAAATTATGAATTTGGTCTCAAAATGTAAATCAGAATATTTCCTACAATTTGAGATAAAATTCATAATTTTTGAATCAATATTGACCGAGCTGGAGTCATATTCCCATCATGCCAGAAGGTCTTCTTTGCTTGGACTAGGCTTCCTTCTCCAAATTACCATTTTCTAGCATTCTAGCATCCAGCTCAAAGAAGACAACATGTCTGTCAATTGTTATTACAAAACCAACACTCTTGCTTCCTGTGTCTTCTTCTTCTTCTTCTTCTTCTTCTTCTACTTGTTCTTCTCCTCCTCCTCCTCCTCCTCCTTCATCAACTAACAACTCGAAAATCGTTTCTTTTGTGTGCTCTATGCTTCCTCTCATCCTTCCGTTCCTTCTCAATATTCTTATCACAACCTTCATCCTTTTGAACCCTTTTCCATAGTAAAAAACCAACCATCTGCCTACCACCGCTTTCTTGAAAAGGGCCCAAAACCTCTCTAGGGCTACCCTATCAACCCACCTTACGGAAGCTTACGGTGCTTTACCGAATTTTTTCCCTTCCGGTTCGTGGGGCTGCAATATGTAGAATTAGAAAAAAAAAACTTAAAAAAAGAAGAAGAATATATTTGATATTTATTTAAACATCTTACGTTGCCAGGTCTGACCTATATAGCAAACACTAGTTGATAAGAAACAAACAAAAGAATATTGCTCATTACATTGAAACTCAACAAATTACAAGAAAGATTTAAGATACAAATATTTTAATTATAATTAACAGATGAAAGAACTGATATGCAAAGCGTGATACATATTACATAGACAATTGAAAATAAATTATTATGCATAACGAAGAAAACAGATGAGTAAAGAAGAAGAAGAAGAAAGAAAAAAGGAAAAGAAAGATTAAAGAAGGAAGAAAAATGGAATAATCATCAATATAAAGATGATGAAAGGATAATATGAAGACGATCGATTTGTCAAAGGAATAAGTGAAGTTGAGAAAAAGAATAAGAATAGTGATAAACAATAGAAATTGTTATCATATTATCATTGATGAACAATTTATGAACTGAACACAATAATGAGTGAACGCAAGGGGATGGAATAAAATAGAAAGTAACGAAGAAGAAGAAGAAGAAGAAGAAGAAGAAGAAGAAGAAGAAGAAACGGAGTAGAAGAAAAGAAGACTTAGAATCTTTAGACAATATTTGAATACTGGTCCAAATCTAGATGACATAATATAAACATGCAGTAAAGAAAAGGAAATTTGGGCCCGAGATACTTAGTACTTAGTACTTGGTACTTAGTACTATTCCAATTCCAAACTATAAGTGTGTTGTAACCATGTGTTATAACCATAACTATAGTGTTGTAGCAATAGAATATAATAAGAATATCCCAGTAAGCCTACAATAATGGTGACTAGAAGAACCAAAACAAGAGAGTTGAAAACGTGTGAAGAAAAGAAAAGAGAGAGTATTAAGAGAAGAAAGAAAAAGAAAGAAGAAGGAGAATTATAGATAAATAATGAGTGAAAAAGTAATTAGATGTGTCTTCTTCTTCCTCTTCTTCTTCTTTTTCTAGACCCCCTTCTGCCTTTACAGCGTAGGGGTAAGTGGGAGTATGTGGAGTTAAAAAACAATGAGTAAGAAAGAATATTGTTATTATGAATGACTTGAAGGAATTTTCGATTAAACAATACCGCGACGCGGTAAAGTGTGATAGACAGTGTGTAGGATGTGTGTGAAAGGGAGTGGGAGGAAGAAGAGAAAGAAGAAGAAAGAGAGGAAGTAGAAGAAGAAGAAGAAAAATAAGAAGAAGGAGAAGAGAAAAAAGAGGAGTATCTGTCCGTCAACTGTATTTTTTAATTTTGTTTGTTTCAACTTTCATCACGGCTCATTTCATTCATCATTCAGTTCCGTTCATAAATTGGACGAAATTAGCTGCTATATCTCCACAATTGGAAGAAGACACTGGAAGAGTGAGAGAGAATGAGAACGAGTGGAGAATGGAGGAGAGGAAGTGAGAAAGTGAGAGAGAAAGAGCAACCGACTACCCACATACAGTTGTAGAGATCCATTGTCTCAAAAATAATGCATCTCAAGACTAATTTTTTTAAAAATATAATTTCTGAATGTTCACAATAGTTTTGTGGCTTGTTGGTCGAGTGTTGGGTTTCTTTCATTTTTTGTGAGAAAAATTTCATTCCACAAGAAAATTTCGAGTGTTATTTTGAACAATAATAAAAAATGAAAAAAATTGTCATTGAGGAATATTCATTAATCTATTCCCGTGTCTGTGCAACACCTACTAATACATTGAAATAAAATGAGAATCAAATACCCCTTTAAAAAACTTTAAAATTATTAATGCACAAACATGTTTTGGGACATTCAGCCCATTATCAATGTGGATAAATAGATGAAATAAGTAAACAAGATTGAAAATATAAGTCTAAATAATATCATATGATTGAAATTGAAAACGTAAGTTATGTTATAAATCCTATTTACACCAAAAACTAGGTTTTTAATATTTTTTCAAAAATTGGATTAGTATTAAAATTATCTTCATTTATTATTTTGGCGCCATTCAACTTTTTTCCCTTGTATATTTGAAATTCTTCTTTTACATTCAATTTCATATTTTTGTTTCCAAAGTTCAATATTATCATATTTGTTTTTATATCTCTGTAGCTATGACTTGAATCCAAAAGATGTTCAGCAAAAGCTGATTTTTGTGTGGCTATTTCTAGCTTTTAAAGCTTGAACATGTTCACGAAATCTAGTTTGGAAGCTTCTTCCCGTTTGACCCACATAGAATTTTTCACAATCACTACATATCAATATTTATACACTCCAGATTTTTTGAAAAATTCATGCTGTGTTCTTATTTCGGACTTCTTTTTTATTAGTTCAAATAAATTGTTTGTTGTCTTGAATGCTGAATTCAATTAAGATAATTTTAATACTAATCCAATTTTTGAAAAAATATTAAAAACTTATAGTTTTTGGTGTAAATAGGATTTATAACATACGTTTTCAATTTCAATCATATGATATTATTTAGACGTATATTTTCAATCTTGTTTATTTATTTCATAATTATTTCATCCACATTGATAATGGGCTGAATGTCCCGAAACATGTTTGTGCATTAATAATTTTAAAGTTTTTAAAAGGGTATTTGATTCTCATTTTATTTTCAATTATTTTTAATAGTTCTGAGTTTTAAAGTTTAATTTCCTACTAATACATCTACGATTTGTTGATACATTTACAATGTAATAAGTAGGTTTTGGTCTATGGGCCGTATCCGTATCAATCGTAAAAACAAAGTAGTAACGTAGTTCAAAGTTATATTATAAAAATTCTCAATTAAATTTAATAAAGCTTTGTTCGCATTTATTATCGGACGTTTTATTTGAGTCAGCTGATTGTTTGAATGTTATACTGTGCGGAACATTTTTATTTTGTTCCAATAGGTTTTGTAAAGTTTTTCAATGGCTCAACAGCCCATGAAGGGCTTTGGCCTGCCAGCTGGTTGCCAATTTCATATTCACTCCACTATAGGCTACAGCAGAGGTGAATAATCAACCAGGATAGAGGTAACAAGAACCATTCATGTGTTCTGAAATTGTTTTTTTTGTTCCACTATAGTGTAGAATTTTATATTAATTATTTTTTCAAGGAATATTGATAGACTAACTGTCGCTGGATGATTTATAAATCATGAACTATTCAAATTACATCACACACAATATTTCCAAGTCCAATTTTCACACACTATTTCAAATTCATATTCACACACAATAATTCAAAGTTCAATTTTCAATCTAAAAATAATTTCTAACAGGAAATTCTGAAACAGTTGATTGAGCTAGGAACCTCAAATTTGTCAATTACACAAAAAAGTCATTCACATTGTGATACAATGTTCCAACCCAGGAAAAGGTGTTGAAGAAAAATTGAAAACAACTTTTTCAACTTTGACTTTCAATAGAGACTGCTAAATACAGTTTCACATTGTTTCCAGCTCTTCAAGTAAGCTACTATCTACTGGCGGCTCGTGCCCACAAAACAGGTGAAGTGCCCGTATCTTTTATTGTACAGCACTTCACCTATAAAGACTGTATAATCAGTCTCTATTATTATAATGTTTCTATAGTAGTACCTACTATCATTTTATCCAGTATCATCTATCATTGTATCCAGGCCACGTTAGTTCCTATAAGCTATTTAGAATTTCCAGAGTTTTAATAATTAATAATGAAGACATCCTGCATATTTTGGCTAAAAATGAAAATCTCTCAGATTAGCTTTTTAATTGGGCTATAGATAAATCTTGACCTAACAATTATCAACAGATAATATTAAACGTTTCCCTACCAAATAAGTTGAAATAGCCTATATGGACAGAAAAAGTACTTCACTTGGAAGTAATTACTCTAAATGGAAGAGAAACAATCTTATATTTTAAAGCGCCTTTCTCCTAAGCAGGATTGAAATTCAATTCGTTGAAAGTTTCTTGTTCGGCTCTTTAAGTATCATCAGAGACAATGTATTATTATACATTTTATTACATTATTATTATACATTTTAATACATGTATTAATAATACATTGTCTCTGGTATCATCATCTACGTTAGAACAAGCGATTTCAATATTTTTTCCAATTTTTGTCAAATTAGTCGATAGGTAGCCTAGCCCAAATAAGAATAAATGTGAATGGTGCATAAAATTCACAAATTTACTGTAAAAACGAGTAAAAAATTAATATTTTCTAAATAGTTAAATATTTCTAAAATTTAATAAATATTTTGTGTGCGAAACGTTTTGAATACCTATCTCCTTTATTACTTAACTTAACTCACAATTTATATGAAACAAGCTCCGTGGTTGCAGGATAGTGTAAAAGAAAAATTAAAACAAAACTTTAGGCGCAAATTTTATGTGATTTATCACAAAGATAAATTGCATTGTAGTACAACATACACATCTTGACATTTGATAATAAAATATACATTTACAATAATAACTTTCAACATTTTTTTCTCATTAAACACTAGATTGAGTTGATTTTTATTATTTAATTCTCTACTGTAGTCTTCTCAAGAGTCTTGCTTGTATTGTCTTCCTAACTATACAACTATACTAAACATTTTATTTATTTATACGGTAAAATTATAACGTTAGGTCAGTATTACACGGTAAAATTTCTATTAAGATGTGACAAGAAATGAAAATACGAAATTATATTTCAATCTCTTTTCATGTGATACTAGAAATATTACCGTGTAATTCCGGCCTAACTTCAGATTACGGTATAGTCGGTCCAAGCAAAGAAGACCCTCTGACAAGATGAGGAAATGACTCAAGCTCGGTCAATATTGGTTCAAAAAATATTGATTTGTGCTCAAATTGTAGATCAGAATGTTTCCTACGATTCGACACCAGATCAATAACTTTTGAACCAATATTGACCGAGCTGTAGTCATTTTTCCATCTTGCCAGAGGGTCTTCCTTGCTTGGACATACTATACCATAAAATACGTTATTATTGGTAGTAGATTAGTACTTGGGTGTCCTACCTTACAATATTTAGCTTAACACTATTACTATATTTACATCAATCGAACACTATAATACACAACACAAGAAAGCTGGAGAAGATCTCCATAAAAGCCACAGTTATAGTCTGTCCAAGCAAAGAATTAATTCTGGCAAGATGGGGAAACGACTCCAGCTCGGTCAATATTGGTCCAAAGACTATAAATTTAGTCTCAAATTGTAGATCAGAATGCCTTCAACAATTTGAGACCAAATTTATAATTTTTGAACCAATATTGTCCGAGCTGGAGACATTTTCCCGTCTTGCTAGAATGCCTTCTTTGCTTGGACAGACTATACATCTGAGCGAATTTTGGTAGCGAATGCGAATTCAGCATATGAATTGAATGAGAGATTCGCATCCATTCGTTATCGAAATTCGCTATGGTGTAATCATGGCTATAGAATACTGGAAGCTACAAACAATAGATAGGGAATTACATCGATATAATTAATATTATGGAATTATAAGGAAGATGAGAAATTACATTGATATAAGATTATTGAATTATAAGGAAGTTGAACTTTAAATCTAGGATGCACAAAAGTCTGTAACGGTAAGCAAAATCTTAAATTAAAAAAGTTAATTTTTATAATCAAAGATAAATTTATGTGCCTCAAGAGTATTATTTATGGAAAGATTACCACGAGTATATCACCTTTACGACAAAAGGATTATAGTCCTTGAAGGATTATATAACAGGGGTTATATTCCCTTATAAAATACTATGATAAACATTATGAAGAAATATTCTTCAAAGAAGTATTGTAAATTACCAGGAAGAAAATCATTTTCGGTGAAGTGAAATGAGTTATACGATTAAAATGTAAACATTGTACAAAATATTACAGGAAATTGAGAACTAAATTACCACAAAACTCTACCATGAAGACTCATATTTCATAATTTGCTATAATTGGAGGAATGATGAAGAATTACCATTTCAGAACATAGTACAAAATTATGAAGAAGACAAACTTTTGAGAAAAATATTGGAAGAATCTTTTCAAGTCTTTGAATTCAAATTAGAAGTAACCAGAACGAAGTTTGTAAAACACTAGAAAAATAGGTTGACTAAAAAAAAATGATAGGGGTTGACAAATCAGGCTTCTATAAGATATTTTAAAGGAATTCTGCAACAAAAATTGGTTAAATTAAATCTATATAGGCATCATTTCATTTTTTCCAAGAATAAATTTTCAAAGAATTCGTGACAATGTTGAAGTTAGCAAAATGTTCTGAAGATTTTAATCCATTCTGATTGTCGGAAACAATTTTCCATACCTTTAATAATCTATTTCAATACTTTAAACAGTTAAAAAAGTTTCATTGGAATGCTAAATTGATATTAAAATATTTTATTCTGTATTTTTTATGCTACAGTAATATTGACTGGATTTAGATAAATAGTTTTATTCTACTAAGAATTGACTAGTACACTTTTATTAGTATTATGATACAGTTTCCATTACAACAAATCCCTCAGACTTGTTGCAGGTCTTTGTTCCATGGAAAGAACTGATAGGGTACAACATGTTGCATTAAAATGTTGTTGTAATGGAAACTATTCAGGAAAAACATTCGGGATATTTACGCTAATTGACATATATTTTTATTACCAGGAGACTATAGCTATATAGTCTAGTCATAAGTTACAGATTTCCATTAATTATTCTTCATACATCTTACAAGGAATATAATAAATTTTTGAAAGATTGGTTGACAATATCAAAAACCTTCATCATAGATGGGATTGGTTCAACTAAAAATATTAAAAAAAATGACTTGGTATTTTAGAACCAATTTAAAAACACATCAACGAATATAATTTGCAAAAAAACTTGGAAATACCATGGATTTCAAGGATATTCCCCTGGAAGACAACCAACGAAAGATTGCTAATATTGAAACGTTTTTGATAAAAATTATACTAAAAAAGTGATACACTAATACAATGATCATGAGATTCTTAAATACTAATTATTATTTTTCAACAAAAATAACTAATGGACTTAACACAGTTGAAACTTTTAATGACAAGACTTCTCTTATTTCTAGCCACGACAAAAATATTGTTTTAAAATACTATTGTTGAGTTGGTATTATTTCTTGCTTCTTTGCAATAAAATATTTATTCATTAATTTCCAATGCTTGTTGGACAGCAAGAATTAGAAAATGATAAGAATGAGAATGATCAGTGAAAATACAATACATCTGAGTAGTAAAAAATTCCATGTATTTTACAACCAATGATTTTCATATGAACATATATAATATATTTTTATGAATACCGTAACTTCCTAGTCTCTGAATTTTTCACTGAAATACTCCATAAGATCTAAATGAAAAATAGCTTCTTCAATTGAGATATCTACATGAGTGAAGGACTTATCAAGTTATAAATACTCAGAGTTGCATTTCTCATAATTTATGGAAATATGCATAATCTCATAAGAGATTCCCTATCATGCTTATTGAGTACAACATTACTCAATATCATTTTTGAAAATATGCATATTATTATCATTAAAATTTCTGAGATTTCATGTTGATTGAGTAAAACTTCACCCAATTAAATTCAAACAATGATTTACAATATTATAATAAATCATCAAGAGTTAACTTTCCAACTCTAATTCATCTCCAATAAAAATCACCCAAAAACTATAAAAACACATATATTTATTTGGCAATATTCGAGATTCTATTAAACATAGTAGGCAAGCTTAAAATAGTAGGTGGAAGATTTTTTTACAAAAATTTAAGGGATAATATTTCTCATGACTGGGAAGTTTTGGAAAATAGAGTGCTCCGCCCTAATTTAGCTGGCTTTGCACTGGGTAATTATCCAACTATTTACATTATGATATAATGTACACTTTATGTACATGAATTTTTTTGGTGACGTGAAACAATCCAAGATGGCGGCTACTTGGAGTCCATTCTTGCCCGGAGTCTTGCGTGCACTTGGAGAAATTCCGGTTTTTCTGATGAGGATTTTGTCTCGTTCTCGAGGCTACCTTTCTCGTACTGAAAATAAAAAATTACAAATAAGATAACAAGAAATCATTTTGATAACAGACTTCAACATGTAACATTTGAAATCCTTATATAATAATCAAAAGATAGTAATGTTAGCATGGAGAATCAAATAATTAATCACTATGAATCTAATTAATTTTTTTGGAATAATTGGAGATAGTGATCATTACAAATCTCATCACTTCTTATAGTCTGTCCAAGCAAAGTAGACCCTCTGGCAAGATGGAAAAATGATTCAATCTCGGACAATATCGGTTCAAAAATTTTTGATCTCAAATTGTAGGAAACAATTCGATCTACTATTAAGACCTCATCTTGAACAAAAATTGATCAAGCTGGAGTCATTTTCCCATCTTGCCAGGGGTCTTCTTTGCTTGGACAGACTATACATTTTTCAATACTCTACAAATTGCTAATTTATTCTTCGTATTTAAATGTAGATTAATAATTATGAGATTCATAGACTACATTACTAGTACAAAACTTTTGAAACCAAAAAGTGTTATTTAAACAATATTTATGTAAAATTATTGATAAATAATTCTATTTTTTTAATGATAAATCGTGAGCTAATACTTTCTTGGCTTCCATTCGTTTCAAAACTTGTAAAATTAGTTTTTCATGAATTTTATTTTACAATTTAAGATAAAAAATGAAATCAATTATTTTATATTGTTTCAACAGGATACATTTTCACAAAGAAGAGCAATCTATCAACTGAAGGAATCAAAGATTCAAATGAATGACACCCCCACTAAAGAGAGGATTCAAGGTGCAACACAGCTGCGCCCCAACTTCGCCCTCCCAGGAATCAAATAATGGCATCCATCCTCTACAAATTGAAATTTGAAGCCAATCAAACCAAAACGTGTACAGGTGATTCTGGTATGAAGTATCTTTTCATTTATTTGTTCAAGTGTTAGGCTAGATATTTCCAACTAATTGTCCCCGGGTGGAGCATAGGGGGTGGGACGTTTATGGTTGTTAGTCTTGTTGCACACTCTGACGCAATGCTGGACAGTACCACGCCATCATGCTAGCTTTGCGTTGATTGAATGTCTTCTGAAACATATTTGGTCGGGCGCTTTTTAGCTGCACCGCCATTGCAGATGTAAAGGTACACTTTTTCGCCATCATGCAATGATAGTTCAAGTGGTACTGTGCCTGTGTTTGTGGTTGGATGTGTTGCAAGATAACAACCATAAATAGGGATTGAGCTAGGGTCCCTGTAGGATATTTGCAGTTTTCAGTGATGTATTGTAGTGTCCCAGTTGGAGCTCTGTGTGGCAGTTCTACAGCGTTGTCACTATGATTGCGGGCTAAGATTCAGCATCAATTTTATGACGTAGTGGTATACTATTACACTGCAGCCTGGTGGGATCTATAGTATAAGACTGGCGTCTGCAAATATAAGATTGTAGTGCCTTAAGCAAAGTGGGTTAAATAAAGCTTAAAAAAGGGTATGCAAAGTTTTTGCTATTAGCTTTTTTATTGCATGATTATTATATAAGAACTAGTGAATTGTTTTGCTTTTTCGGAGTTCTACTATCTTATGATTGCAGGTTTGACGTCTAGTGGGATCGGACTACCCTAATACTCCCCTATATAAGAACTATTTCCAAGTCAAAAGTACAATTTATTGAAAAACTTTTATTCATATTATTAGTTTTTCCTTCAGCCTTTGCTAGTTGGCATGGGGAAGGGGAATATAAAATAGAATACAATTGAAGCTATCAGAATATAGCTTTGAAACTAAAATTATTTCTAACCTTAATTATTATAAGAAGAAAATTGCATGCTTCCAAGTGTTTCAAACACAGATTGCAGATATTCTCAAGTTGTAACTTGAGGATTTTTTGATACAGTACTTTTCTACACATGCTAGAAAAGACAACTGTTTAGAGCGCTCTCCCACACATGCTGGGAAGTGTAGTTAAAATTTAAAATTGAATTTATATTTTAGATGAATTCAAGGTACAAAAGTAAGTTACTTGTGAAATAATTTTACAACACATTCTCCTAAAAATGCTAGGAGAGTGCAGTAGGGTTCTCTCTCACAAACGATGAGAGGTGCAGATAAATTTTTCAAAGTTAAATGATTTAGCCTTAAGGTTTAGTATCAATAGGAATTATTTCAACTCTTACGAAAAGCTGGAAAATTCCGATTCCTAAGTATTATTTTACATTAAGTTCTTCACTTCTATAAGTATTCTATGAAAGCACAGTAGCTTAGTGCATCCTCTCAAACTCTGAGGGATGCAATTATACAAAAAATATTTTCTTATCAAATTATAGATTAGAACCATTCCAGGTGGTTCAAAAGTTTCTATAATCAGGAGAGATTATTGAAAAGTGATGACTCAACTTCACTTTCAAGTTTTCTCAATTTTTCATCTTCAGAGTTTGTTTCAAGTATGTTTCAAGTGCAGCATCTCTTCTCCAACGTCAACAAGACCATGGCAATGTTATTTATATTTTATACAGTGTGCATGGTTTCTGTTCCATATGTTAAATTTTACTATCATTTGCTTGCTTTCCATGTTTAAATGTTGTACAGTATTTTTAGATTCCAAGACCATGGCAACTTTTTTTAAATTTTATACTGTATGCATAAATTGCATATTCTCTGTTTCACCAGTTTAATGCTTTTATCGTTTGCTCGCTTTACATGTGAAATATTATGCTGTATTTCTAGAATATTTTAAATTTATAATGAGTGCATGGTTTGCACAGTTCCAGTTTCATATGTGAAATTTAATTATCGTTTGCTTGCTTTACATGTGAAATGTTATTATTTTAGAATCCAAGACCATTATATTCTCTTTTTCATCTGTTTAATGTTACTATCATTTGCTTGCTTTACATGTGAAATGGTGTATTTTAGATTCAAGAAGACAATGAAGATTTAGATTTTATAAGACAATGGCAATTTTATTCAAATTCAATACTGTGTGCATGGATTGCATATCTCCTGTTTCATCTGTTGAATTTTCATCATAATTTACTCTGTGTTGCATGTAAAATTATGTGTATGTAGATCTTCAATGGATTTTAAATTTGTAGAGCTGTAAAATCAGTTTCAACATTATTTATCTACATGTAGCATAATTTTGGAATAAATTTAACAGCATTGCATACCCCGCAAGATACTCATAATATTTTGCACTGTTCAACAATTACATGATGATTGTTTCTTGTTTGATATGTTGAGAAATTTCTAACAGCATTTTAATATTTTGAGCCTGTGCATTGCCAATTTGCATTTGCCTTGTATTTATAATTATTAATATTCTGGTATTGTAATATTTAGAATAGCTTGAAGTCTGTACAATGTCAATTCGCATTCGCCTCGTATATATAATAAATATTCTGGTATCCATAACATAAACAAATACTAAAAAATGCATGGTAAGCCACCTCTATCTGAAGCTGACATTCTTTGTTGATTGTTCACTTTGCAATAAGATTCAAAATTAATCTTATATTCGAATAATCTCAGCTTCAGAAAGGGCCAGTCCAAAGTCTGGAGATGCCTCATAAACACATAACAAGCCACTGGCGGCTCGTGCCTACGTAACAGGCGAAGTGCTCGTATCTTTCACTGTACAGCACTTCATCTGTTTCGTGGACACGAGCTGCCAAAATTTTTCAACTTTTACCAGTGATGTGTTTACTAGGCAGAAAGGGTGATGGCCATGATGTATAGTCTGTTCTAGCAAAGAAGACCTTCTGGCAAGATAAGAAAATGACTCCAGCTCGGTTAATATTGATTCAAAAATTATAAATTTGGTCTCAGATTGCAGGAATGTTTTCTACAACATGAGACCAAATGCATAATTTTTGAACCATTATTGAAAGAGTTGGAATCATTTCCCCATATTGCCAGGATATCTTTGCAAGACCCGATCATGGGAACAAACTCACTGGCAACTTGTGGACTTATTATTAAGGCTTACTTGTAATAATAACTTTATTAAAGTTAGCTATGATCACAATAACAGAAATTTCCCAACTGACAACTTAAATTAATCCCTTAGTCAGTTCAAGCAAAGAATACATTCTGACTGACAAGATGGGAGAATGACTCCAGATAGGTGAATATTGATTCAAAAATTATAAATTTTGTCTCTAATTGCACATCAGAATGTTTCTTACAAATTAAGACCGACTTTATAATATTCTGGTCCAGCTTGGTCAATATTAGTTGAAAAAATATAAATTTGGTTTCAAATTATCGCCGAATGATCAGAATGTTACCTACAAGGAGACCAAATTCATAATTTTTGTACCAATATTGATAGGGAAGACGGCATTTTGTACCACCGACATTGTGTACCAACGACATTCTGTGACACTTCTAGTCAAAAAATGGTACAGATTGTAGTTTGACGCAGCCGACAGATTGTACAATTTGGTACTGAATGTCGTTGGTACACATTGTCGGAACGTGCAGAAATATAGAATATTAAAAATAATAATTATCACAGATTGTCGTTTTAGGAATGGTACAGATTGTCGGTGGTACACATTTGTAGCATCCCTATTGATAGAACTGGAATAATTCCCCCATCTGGCCAGAATGTCTTCTTTGCTTGAACAGACTATAATGCTGTACTCACACTCTCCAGCCTCCTGGCCCTCTCCTCAATGACTCGTTCCAGTGGCGTTTTCTCATCTTGTTTCTGCATTTCGAGATCTTTGCGCGCCTGATTGTCCTTGTGCTTCTCCAGCGCTCGCTGCAATTCCGATTTCTGATTCAGCACGTTTTTGCCTCTGAAAATTCAAAGAAAATCTGTCAAAAATTGCTGACAAATTGTTAGAACCATACAAGATAGTATATCAATAAAAATCAGTAAGAGAATAATAGTACTTACTAATAAAATTAGTAAGAAAATAAATCAGAGGAAAATCTCTTAAAAATTCCTACAAGACAATAGAAATTAACTCTTCTGGAAAGCAACAACAAATCTGTTAAAAATTAAATGAGAAGGCAAGATACTGTCAAACCACAGATTTAAAAAAACATCGGTTGCTAATGTCTGTTCAAGCAAAGAAGACCCTCTGGCAATATGGGAAAAAAACTCCAGCTTGAATATTGGATCAAAAATTATAAATGTGGTCTTAACAGTAGATCAGGGCCCTGGCTTATAAAGATTTACAGCTTGTTTTTCTGATGAAAAACAAGTGATTGGGATTGTAGATTCACCAATAAAACTCTTGATTTACAATGCTCCAAATTTTGGAAAGGATCAGCTGTTGAGTCAACGATCAGCCAAAACTCACTAGAAGACCCTAACATTTGAATCCAAAATGGCCGCGATGGTTCGAGCGGAATAGGAAATCCCATGTATTCTTTATTCTTTCTTTACAATTGCGACTTGGTCTCCAAGTATTTTAAGCAAATGATGAATGATGAAGGTTTAAGATGTAGGTTATATGTCTATGTAAATTGGTTCAGACGAAAAATTCACGATATCAGCTGTTCAAACTCGAATCATCGCGGCCATTTTAGATTACAAGGCTAGGGTCTTCTGTTCTGACTTGGTTTGTTTACAATTTTCTTTGTAGGTTATGATAATATTTTAGCGACAAAAATGATTCCTGTTCAAATCTCACTATGAAAATAATGATAACTCACTATAAAATGAATTCTGGAGAATAATTCATTACATAGTTTCTTACATAATTTATCAATTTCAAAAGAAAAATATCTCAAATTAATTTCGAACAACATTATTCCTCAAATTTCATCCAATAATATTCATATTCATTGAATTCAACAAATTCAACCAATAATCAAATGGCGTGATTGTTTTGTTGTGTATCCATTATTTTTAATAATTTGAATTTAAACTGATACTTAAAAAAACACTTCCTAGCTAGAAACTTTTACTCGTGTACTCTTTTGAGTAAGAAACTTTTTACTTTCCAGGTACGTAATTACTCAATGTGAGTAAAAAAGTTTCTACCTACTTTTAAAGTGTTTTTTAAGTATCAGTTTAAATAATCAACCCTTACATTCTCTGGTTGAACAGCAGCTCCCTGTGCAAATTCTGTCTGTCAGACGACTCCATACACGGGTTGTGTATTTTGCGGGGCATGATGAGGCCCCCCATATCGGGCGGTGGAGGGGGAGGTGGTACCCCCTGTGTGTTACCCCCCATACGGTTTTGGTGGTCGGGAATCATTATCATGCCGCCACTGCTACTGTTGTCTTCGCTATCTGCAAAATAACAGAGAAAATAGAGGGGATTAGTCATCGAATTGTGGAATAATATTTAAAAAAATAGGATTAATTTTGAGATGGAGTTATGAAACGGTGCAAAACATAGAAAACAAATTGTGAAATAGATTGATGGAATATTATTAAGAAGAAATCTCAACCACAGTTAAGTACCTTTGATAATTTTTTCATCTTTAATTTTAACATGTTTCATATCTTTAGAGTCATTTTCAAGTGTGAACAAAACTTTTTCTTGGAGGTATGGTCTGTCCAAGCAAACTATACCCTCTGGCAAGATCAGAAAATGATTCAAGCTCGGTCAATTTTGGTTCAAAAGTTATCAATTTGATCTCAAATTGTAGGAAACAATCTAATCTACTATTGAGACAACATTTATAATTCTTGAACTAATATTGACGAAGCTGGAGTCATTTTCCCCATCCAGAGGCTCTTCTTTGCTTGGATAGACTATACTGTGATTGAGATTCTTGTTCAATAATATACACCGATAAGAAGCCCTAGTCAAAAAGGAAGTAATGAGATGAGACAGTATAAAATATAGAGAAAATTGTGGAATCTATATTTTCATATAAAAGATATCATTCATTCATCCACTCATCAGCAGAACTAAGAATCTACTGAACTGAACACGTTCAAATGTGACGGATATTTTCAGTTAGCAGATACCTTTCGGATACCTTCAACGCATAGAGAACGATTTTTTGAAATTCCCAAGGATAAATTCAATATTTTCGTTTTCTATAGTTATTACTGTATCTGTTTTTCAATATTATTGGAGAACCAATTGGCATAGAATGTTTAAATTTGGTAGACAGGTTCAGAATAGGTCAGATTTTTTTTGGTTGAAAGATTACGCCATTAATAAAGTGATTCAATTTTTGTTACGTTCTGCAGATTTTACAGAAACTACTGAACTAATTACTCGTACGTTCAAATCACATGAATACAGCACTGGCGGCTCGTTCCCACGAAACAGGTGAAGTGCTCTTCAGTAAAAGATACGGGTACTTCACCTGTTTCGTGGGTACAAGCCGCCAGTGAAATACAGTACTAATATATACATATATTTCACAGAAAAATAGGTGAAACTTTTGAAAGAGAAAAAAAAACACAAAGAAACTTACATTTCAAACTAGAAATGTTTCGGTGGCTGAGCCATCTTCTGTGACAGCAGTGTGTGACAGTGAAGGTGGCTCATCCACATCTAGTTTAAAATGTAATAGTATATAATATAAACCAGTATAAGTTTCTTTGTGTTTTATATCCTTTCAAATGTTTCATCTATCTTCCTTTTAAATAATAATTCATAAGAAACTTTCAATGATGTAATATATGCTATACATATTTATAAACATATTGCACTATGCGCTGTACAGTACTAATACAGTACCCAGTTTAAGCTGAGGTAATAACTAATTTAAATGATTCTTAAATTATCCTAAAATTAGTTCATAAGACCCTGTTGAGTGATATGATGAACATAGCAAATCAGTTAGAATGGAATTTGCAGGCGAGCGAAGCGAACCACTTTGTCTCATTAAACACTCTCAATTAATGAAATTTGTTGTAATCCATTTCAACACTGCTGACAATGCCGGATAACTTGCTTCGCTCGCCTGCCAGCTAGTAGAAAAGTGATATAACTAATACTTCAATAAAACTATGATAGAAGAAGGAACGACAGCAAGAATATAAAATGCGCATTAGCGAAACAATACACAATACAGTTGAAGTTGAAGCCCTTCTTGAAATTCACGAACGTGACCAATAATAAACAAAACACCATTGATAAGCCTCGTGCTCCAGAATAGACTTATCACGTGTATTAAACTGCTATTGCTGAGATTATCATCCGGTAGGGGAACGTGATCAAAACAATGATCAATGATACTATTCGTAGATTGATACTGCTGATATCATTCTATTGACTGTTCTAAAATTGTGTTTAATACTACACTGCACCCATAATATCAGGCCTACACTACACATTTCATGTTGAAAGAACAGTTAAAAAACTGTTTGAAACAACAGTACCTTTAGTATGTACTAAAAGAACAATTGCAGGATTATCTGATGTAAATTCAATCTAAATATGATCTGACTAATCCCGATAAACTATTATTTTTGTATATTTTATTATTGAAATGCTTCTAAAATTCGCGCAAGCTGAGAGGACACATCGGTGCTATGTAAAGCGTATTGTAAAGGCGTGTCTTCTCAGCTTTCACCAAGTGTATTACTACAGTACTGGCAATCTGGTATAAGTCAATTTTGACAATCTGGCTCAAGTCAATTTTGACAATCTGGCTTAAGTCAATTTTGACAATCTGGCATGTCAATTTTCAATATCTTCTCTGATATATACTTTGGGAGACTCTTTTCTGTGTAAAAACTCAACATAGGAACAGGAAATTTCTCAGGAAACTTCTCTCTACAATAGGGGCTTGAAATTACTCAAAAATTCCCTTAAACTGAGAATAATAGAAATAGTTCGACGCAGATTTACACCCTTATAAACTTTATACTTCACAAAAGTTTTCTATAAACTGAAAATAGAATTATAAATATAAAACCGTCGCCTAGAAATTAGACGATTTCGTCTGCTCTTTGTGCTCTCTAACAGCTCAAGTTGTCGAACAGAGTTGTCATTTAGCTATGCCTAGATGATGTTTTTGAAATCAAAAGAAAGAAAAGATGCTTTACATCAGCTGTTACTGAGTTACATCATGTAGGCTACAAGAGACAGACAAAATTACCTAAATTTTTGGCGTTAGCTAAACTTCTAAACAGATTTTCCACCCTCATAAAATTTATCCTTTCAAAATCATCCGAAATATTATCAACATTCCGATACAATACGAATAATCCTATATTATCCAAATATCCATTTCCTAAGTCACTATTGCATAACGTATCATGTAACATAATAGGATCTGACATAAGGTTTTAGAACAAACTTTTTTATAACATCTCATTTACATTACAAGTTCAACGGTGAATGTATTAGGCTCACTAAAAGCATTTGAAAATTATTCAAACCAATCTTTCTCCAGTTTGGTCTGTCCAAGCAAAGAAAACATTCTGGTAAGATGAGAAGATAACTCTAGCTCTGTCAATACTGGTTCAAAAATTATAAATTTGGTCTTAAACTATAGATCACAATGTTTCCTACAATTTGGGATCAAATTTATAATTTTTAAACAAATATTGACCGATTTGTAGTCACTTTTCCATCTTGCCAGAATGTCTTCTTTGCTTGGAAAGACTATATCAGGAAGACCTACCTTCATCACTTGACTGGACACATTAACGAGGTCTTAAATATTTATCACCCACTCTCTTTCTCTCTCTCTCTCTCTCTCTCAATAACCTTCTCCAATTCCTCTCTCACTCTCACACTTAATATCTATAATATCTTTTACAACATTCTCTCTCTCTCTTTCTCACTATCTTCTTTCTCTCGCAGCCTTTCTTTCTTCAAACCAATTTCATTCCTCATGTTTTTGTCACTAAAGAAAGCTGTCCATTAATTCCATTTTATGTTTATTCAATTAGCATTCCGAATTTTATCGATTTCCTTACGGCTCAACACATTCAGGAAGTGCACCAATTTTTTCTATCTTTAATCCAGTTTTCTGTTGAAAATTCGAAAATACCTTGAACTTGATTATGCAGTTCTTGTAACCGGTTCGGTTCGGTTATGTAAAAGATAACCAAGTGACATGCAGCAGAAAATTGATGCTGATGTGATTCTGAAAGAACTTTTGATTACGAGAATCGAGATTGGACATCAAGATTAAAAAAAATCAAGAGTCTTTTTCGATACACATAATTTGTATCATCTTGTAACTTTTCGCTTATCACTTATCTTTTTTAATTATTTGTGAGAAACTTGTATTCTTTGATACATCTTCAATAAATGGACACTTTTGGCAATTGTTCACTCACTCACACGCCAAATCACTTCAATTGTAGTGATAGCAAGTAGGCTATTTGTGATTGAAATTACTATTCATTCTGTAAATTTCTTCTATATTGATAAGATTGATTAAATTTCAACTGTTCAATGTTATAGAACCATAGGCTATTTGAACCAGTAGCCTTAGAACCTCAGTAGCCTTAGGACCAGTAGGCTATTTGAGATTGAAATTTCTATTCATTCTGTAAATTCCTTCTATATTAGTAAAATTGATTCAATTTTGCCTGTTCTATGTCATAGAACCATATTCTATTACTTGCCCTATGTTGACACTGATCCACTAAATTACATGGGTTATTGTATTTTCATAACAAATTTCCAACAATTCTGATATTCACAACTACATCTTGAGGATACAAGATTCAAGAGATACACGGAATTTTATAGAGCACACTGGTCAGCTGACTTTTGGTTTGCGTTGCTCAATACAACTATGTATTTTTTATTTTAAATAATAATCATAGTACCCTTTTTCGATTATTTTTTAGTGCATTAGAAGTTGAATTAAAAATTATTGAAAAAGGGCACTGTGATTATTATTAAAAATTAAAAAAAAAACCAGTGATAAAAGTAGCCATGAGATAAAAGAAACTACGTTTTACTAATGCATCTCGTTCCTGACAGTACCGCGACTTGTAGTAAAAAATCCTGCCTTTACTACTCTACTGAAGGTTTTCATTTTGAATTGAAGTTCTCTCATTAAATTCCCACAAAACTTCAACAACTGTTACAAACTATATATAGTTGCTATAATAATTACACTATTAAGCAAGCTTCTTCAACCAAACTATTCCCTCACACTATAATCACTACCGTGTTATATTATGATAATTATCGGTTTCATAATGTCAGACATGAATTATGAACCATCACATTATCAACTACTCATGGGAATAATACAGTATGCAACAGTTGGTAACTACACGTAGTCTGTCCAAGCAAAGAAGACCCTCTGGCAAGACGGGCAAATGACTCCAGCTTGCTCAATATTTGTTCAAAAACTATAAATGTGGTCTCAATAGTAGATCAAATTGTTTCCTACAATTTGAGATCAAATTTATAATTTTTGAACCAAAATTGACCGAGCTTGAGTCATTTTCCCATCTTGTCAGAGGGTCTTCTTTGCTTGGACAGACTATATTACAACATGGCACATGTACCCGTCTAAATTACGAGTAATTATTGTTATACATACGAGTACAAGCAATATGTGATTTGTTTGTTGCATATATTCAAAGTTTGTTGCAACCAAACTGGGAAACCATTCATTTGATTCATAGATTTACTATATATATATACGATAAACAAGCGTCTATATGTGATACTCCATATCTGCAATATCTGAGAATAATAATGTAGGCCGAATTGCCTAATTCAACTACAGCAAGAGTATACTGAAAGATATGGGAACTTATTTTGAGTTACAGTTCTATGTTATAATATGACATACTGAATAAGACCCGTGTCACACTACGCCACTTCAGACGCGCGTTCGTAACAGCGCGTTGGGCTCATCCAATTTTTTGGATGAGCAGCAGCTTAATGAAAGTCATCTGCTTACTTACAGGTAAGAGATATGGTACAGTGACTATGAGGCCGTGTGAATAGGCCTCAAGTTTCGCCCAAGGAACTCCTCCCATAAATACTAATTTTAATTGATAAACCGTAGATACATTTAAGCAAGACGATTCAGACCCGAACATAGGTATCGCAAATGCATAAAATGGCGGTGACTGTAGTGTCATAGTGTCGTATTTCCTATGCCCATCCATATCAAATGTGAGGCCGGTATGATTACACGGTAATAGTCTTATTATGATATGAAGAGTGATCAAAATTGAATCCAGTATTTTCATAATAATGATAATAGAAATATTACCGAGTTGAACCAGCGTAATACGAATAGCTTTACATGTCAAATGATGTCTTTAGAGGAAAAGCTAACCTAAAAATTTACTATATCTATGATAGATATAGATATGTATAGGCATAGGAAATACGACGCCATGACAGTAGTCATCACCGCTATTTTATGCGTTTTCGATACCTATGTTCGGGTCTGAATCATCTAGTTGGTCTTCATTTAAGGTAGCCATGCATTGATGCATTGTTATGACGTAGTAGTGAATATTTTCAAATCTATCAAGAGTCTGGATAACTTGCCAATAAGCTAGAAGCTGGGGTTTAAAAGCTAAGCTGACTTATTGTGAATATAGATTCTAACATGATAACGTTTGTAAAAGTAACAGTGATTCAATATCGATTGAAATTTCAATTTCCTGAACTGGCTATCAATATTTATATTTAACATACAAATATGCTGGCTTTTTAACGCTCTAGCGATGGAAGTCAGTTTGAAGGAACGTTCACAAAAAAAACAGCTTCCTATATTATGTTTATATCATTTTGTAAAAGCTATCATGTTATTAGAAGCTCGTAATCTATTACAGTGGTTATTGAAACAGGTATGAGGAGTACTCTCTTATAGTCTGTCCAAGCAAAGAAGACATTCTGGCGAGATGGAAAATGACTCCAGCTCGGTCAATATTAGTTCAAAAATTATAAATCTGGTCTCAAATTGAAGATCAGAATGTTCTCTACAATTTAAGACCAAATTTATAATTTTTGAACCAATATTGGCCGAGCTGGAGTCATTTTCCCATCTTGCCAGGCTGTCTTCTTTGCTTGCACAGACTATAGATATGTTGGATAGTATAGATATACTTAGTCTTTGGTGATTCCGATGGAATTTCACCTATAATAACGGTGATTGCCAGAGTCATGTTTGGTAATTGCGGTAATTGAAATAACTGTAATCTTAGGAGTGTGCAAATAAGATTAATGAGGTGGAACGGAAAGTTGTTCGAGATGTTTGCAGTGTGAAGCAATTTCGAAATTTCAACACGAGTAGTCCCCTTTCCAAACTATGAAAAACAAAGAATTATTTCCTAGATCGTGATCTATAACTTAGATAGGATACAGTCGTTGAAAAGCATAAAAGTTTCCACCTTTTCATCAATGATATTGGTCACAAATTGAGCATTTTCAAACTTGAATTGATGGATACTCACGAAAATCTCGACTCTTAATTTACAATAATTCTTGTTTTATCGAGAATTTCACTTGTTTTTAATGTAAATTTCGTACTTCAACTGACGTATATTCAACTGTACGTTGTATGCATTCGTTTCTGAGTAAAAAATCTCACTTACAACCAATATTGCTGATCATGATTCAAGCTCATTGAATTTGATTGAAAATAATGACTTGAATAAATTGAAATATTATCATGTATTGACTGAATTATGTCGATACAAATACAATTTTCATCAAAATTTGCAAAAAAGTAATCAAGTCAGTAAATTTGATAGCATATACTATCCTTCTGTACTATTATATTCTGTACTGTACTATTTTAATCAAAGACAGGTAGCAAAATGGTTATTTCAATAAGCGGTCACTGGTTTCCTCTTTTTTCTGAGGGTGATGCTCAGATGATCTCCTGTGGTCTGTGTGTGGGTAATGAGAGGGATTATGATGAGTGATACTGATTATTTCTCAGGATGAGAATCTAATTCTCTATGATGATGGTCACAAAATCTAAAGAAGTTAATTGACAGAATCAACATTGCTATGAATTACTTAAAACACAGTTTCAAGTTTTAAAAATTTTCGGAGAAAAAGTTGAAACCCCCACAGAAACTTGATTGTTTAAAAAACAATAGAATCTTTCTTAGCATCATAATGTAATATTCTTTACATCAATCCATCACACTTTCCCCAATCATTTTACAAAAAATTTGTCATGAAAAATACTAATGCCCGGTTTTTCCAAGCACACTCGAATTCGAGGGACCCTCAAGTTTACATTTATTGACAGTTTACATTTCCTATACTTATCATATAAAATGTCAGCTGTTCATCAAAATTTGAGGGACCCTCAATTGGGTACTTGGAAAAACCCGGTATTAATGTCTAAAATTATAGATCAAGGAATGTAAAGTAAGGGTAAATGTAGTACATAAGTCAGAAATAGGTAATTGAGCAAGATTGGGGTGGTGGGCTGTAATAGGAAGTTAATTAAGATGAAAGATTCAATCGTTGCTCTATGCTAGAATACTCCAAGGCCAAGAACACTACTACCTTATCAATGAACATTTTCCAGAAGACCCGCAAACTTGTAGCATTTAGGAACAAGAATGAACCGATTCGTGATGCCAATTTTACAGAACGGTAATTCCATTAGCCATTACCACAGTATACAGATGATCACACCTGACACATTCTTTTGAGACGCTGCTGGCCTACAGTAAGTACAGTCTGTTCAAGCAAAGAAGACATTCTGGCAAGATGGTAAAACGACTCCAGCTCGGTCAATATTGGTTCAAAAACAATGCAAATGCTCTCCAATTGTAGATCAAAGTGTTTTCAACTATTTCACACCAGATTTATAATTTTCAAACCAATATTAACCGAGCTGGAGTCATTTTCCCATCGTGCCAGAATGTCTTCTTTGCTAGGGCAGACTATACGTCCTATTGTGATCCTGATTTCAGGCCTAGATGCGAGAGGCGAGAAAAAAGAAAAGAAGAAGAAGAAGAAGAAGAAGGAGAAGGAAGGAGGAGAGGAGAAGAAGAAGAAGAAGAAGAAGAAGAAGAAGAAGAAGAAGAAGAAGAAGAAGAAGAAGAAGAAGAAGAAGAAGAAGAAGAAGAAGAAGAAAAAGAAGAAGAAGAAGGAGAAGGAAGAAGAAGGAGGAAAAGAAGAATAACAAGAGAGAGAAGAAGAAGAAGAAGAATAAGAAAAAGAGAGGAGGAGAAGAAGAAGAAGAATCGAGCGTGAGCGGTTTGTTACGGTTTGGAAACGGATCGTTCCGTAAACGTTTCACTTTACCAAATAATCGATTTTATAAAACCTAGAGGAGCCTGCACTTCCTTATCTATACTCAGTTATACTCTGTTCACCGAGTAATTAGAGTGATTTTAATCTTTATAGAGTAAAAATTCTTCATAGAAATAATAATGTATGAATAAAGGTAATGTATGAATGGTAAAGCAGAGTTTCCTAATAAATGCTTTTTGAAAAAATACTGATTAATTAAACTCAAGGTGGGTTTACATTATTCCAATTCACGGACACATATAGTGCACAATTTACAATAGAAACACATAGTTATATAAAGCCGCGTATCGACAGTCCGAGGCATGTGCCACGAATGCCTCGCAGTACAGTCTGGTGACGCAAAAAAAGTATAAACTCATGGCTGAGGCATATGTGTGAATATAATCTGCAATAATCAAAAATAATTATAGTATAGTATATAGTATATAATTATAATAATTATTATAATAAAAAATCTGCATTTTTGTAACCAAAAATGCGAGCACGCGAACAAATTGACTAGCGCCATTAAGCGGGAGACAAAGCAACTAAGCTGTGACAATTGATAATTTGGACTTTGGAGGTTAGTTTGTGCTCAATTAGTAGATAAAAATTCAAGGCAATGCTTATTATTGCCTATTAGAACCTTCTGCACCCAAATAGAATTCTTAATCACAAAAATGCATAGGAATGGGGTACAATTTTGAGGTTAGTTTGTAGAATTGTTTGTTGTGCGTTGCGAGGCAACAGGCACTGCTCGCTGCGAATTGTGTGCAGCGTTTGCCTCGCTGCTAGCAAACCCGGTATCGACAGTCCGAGGCATGTGTGGCACCAGTGGCACATGCCTCGGACTGTCGATACGCGGTAGATAGTAGACTAGTAGGTAGTAGTACTCTTTTTTGTGTCAACAGACTGTACAGCGAGGCATTCGTAGCACATGCCTCGGACACATATAGTGCACAATTAACAATAGAAACACAGAGTTGTATAATAGAGCAACGCACACTGATCAGCTGATTTTACATTTGCGTTGCTCCATACAACTCGTATTGAATGAATGAAATAACAATATTAGTTGAAAAATTATAAATTTGGTCTCAAATTGCTGAAAACATTCTACTCTACAATTTGACACCAAAGGAAAATGACTCCACAAATTTAGATCAAATGTATAATTTTTGAACGAATATTGGCACGGCTGCAGTAAGTTTCCCATCTTGCCAAAATGTCTTCTTTGCTTGACCAGACTATGGAACATACCTTGAGAGATGCATTACTGTCGCGCGATACTTTCAAGGTTAGCAAAGGTCACGGACAAGTCACGGTTATAGCTGTTTGAAATTGTATCGCCCAAGTTCAAGAAAGCTGTCGTAATTCCATTCCACCACCACCATCATCTTTCACTTGTTTCCTTCTTCTCATCATTCCTCCTGTTTCTTTCTTGTTCTCTTCTTTCTTTCCTTATTCCTTCTTTCTTCTTCTTCTTCTTATCCTCCTCCTCCTCCTACTTCTTCCTTATCTTTACTTTACTTAAATTACACAAATTCCTTCAATTCTCAGTAGGTTTACTTCCTCCCATGTCCCATCCCTTAATCAATCTCACAACTTTTTCTGCTTCTCCAGCCAACTTTTTCTCAGTTGTCTGATTAACTTCTTCTTCTTCTTCTTCTTCTTCTTCTTCTTTCTTCTTCTTCTTCTTCTTCTCCTCTTCTTCTTCTCTTCTCCTTCTTCTTCTTCTTCTTCTTCTTCTTCTTCTTCTTCTTCTTCTTCTTCTTCTTCTTCTTCTTCTTCTTCTTCTCCTCCTCCTCCTCTTCTTCTTCTAAGGAACTATGGATTATCAACCATTATAATCGTAACTTTATTATTTTCAAAATACAATAATCTATGATCTCAGTATCAATTTCACCTAAACGACACAGAAAATTCATCACTCTACTTCTACATAACTAATACTATAATATAACTTTACAAAACTATGTTTGATAACTATATTAAAAACTATAAGTTTGATAACAATTCATGACATGAAATCGGTAAGCATAAGCCTAACAAAAATCAATGAATTTCTGACAATGCCTTACAATGAACCAATCAAAACCAACAGTTAGTCCTATAAAAACCTAAGAAAAGTGTCATAGTTCGTCAAAACTACGAGAATAATGAGAATCAAACTTTAAACTTAGGGCTATTTGAAATGATTGATAGATAAAATGAAATGAATCATATAAAGTGTATTTGATTTATTTTATTTTATCTATCAATTACGAGAATAATAGCTGTAATTGAAGCAAGTCTATCGAAACGTTATTGCCCGATTCCGTGGTGAAATCCTAGTCTAGATAAAATAAACAAATCCTCTAGAAATCATTTGACAACTACTATACAGAAACCAAACCATAACTGGGTTCAAACTTTAAAAAACAACAAAACGTGAAAACCCACAAAATCAATAGAATGTCATCATAGATTTGAGAATAGCATCATTAATATGAACATTGAATGGGTCATTATCCGTCAAAACTGCACGAACCAAACCAAAATTTACAGCAGGATACTATAAAAAATCAATCATTTATTAGCTAAAAAATTTGTAACCGGCAGTAGTTGCTTGATAAATAATCAGCAGTAGCCCAGCCAGCGAGAGTGAAAGCCGGAACAAATGATCAGTTTTAAAAAGGATTATAACTTCCTAACGTTTAGTGCGCGGCTGCAGCCAAGCTGAAAATTGCCTAAAGCCAGTGCAAAGTGGAAAAAATAAGAATTATTAACCACTGCTCCTCCCACAGCCTTCATCATTATAATATATCTCCTAATTCTTCTTCTTCTTCATTTTCTTTTAATCCTTCAACGTCTTCTTCTTCTTCTTTTAATTGGTCTTCTTATTCTTCTTCTTTTTCTTCTCTTCCTTCTTCATCTTCTTTTCAGTTTTCTTCTACTGCTTCTCCTTTGTCGTCTTCTTATTTCTCCTTCTTCTCCTCCTCATCCACATCATCCTTCTCCTCCTATTTCTATAAAATTATATTTCTCATAATTCTGCTTCTTCATTTTCTCCTCCTTCTTCTCCTAGTTCTTTTTCTACTGCATCTACTTTTGTCTTCTTTCCTATCTTGATCTTCTAATTTGTATTCTTTTATTGCTTCTTTGTTGTATTCTTCTTCTCCTCCTCCTCCTTCATCATCTTCTTCTCCTACTGATTCTTCTTCTTATTCTCCTACTGCCTTTTCTTCTTCTTCTTCTTCTTCTTCTTCTTCTTCTTCTTCTTCTTCTTCTTCTTCTTCTACTTTGCCTAATCCTACTTTTTCTCATCTACTTTATCTTCTTCTACTTCTTCTTCTTCTTCTTCTTCTTCTTCTTCTTTTCTCTTCTACTTCTCTCTTCTCGACTCTTTCTTCTTCTTCTTCTTCTTTCTTCTTCTTCTTCTTCTTCTTCTTCATAATCTCACCTCTATACCCCAGCGCCTCCACTAATAACTACTAGCCACAAAATGAATGTGATTACACTGTTTACTCGCTGCACTGAGCATACCGAACGCAAAACATGTTATTGTGTGGTGCTATCACACCGTAAACAACACAGTTTGCAATTAAGTAAACATGGTGCGCAATTGAGATGATCTTACTACTTGACCTGTGTGTCCACGGTTCAATTTCCATTCATGAAGAACCTCCATACACATCTGTCACTGGCGGCTCGTGCCCACGAAACAGGTGAAGTGCTGTACAGTAAAAGATACGGGCACTTCGCCTGTTTTGTGACATTTGCCGCCAGTGACATCTGTCAAACGAAACACTACAATTCAAGAGCATTGAATGTAAAGACGTTCTAGACTTTGTCTCTGTTTCAATCTCATTTGTGTTTCTCGTAAATAAATCTCAATTTATCTAACCTCTATTTATTCAATTCGATACCAGTTTGTTGGACCTTTTATTATTACATGTTCCGGTGTGGCGATACGATTTTATTCCGTGAAACTTGTATTCCATACGGATGACGTCATAGATTCAGCACGTCATCGGTGCTGCTACGTCGTAGACTGAGCTACGTCATCAGCTACTTCAGTGCTGCCACTCCCTCCAATAATTTTTCACCATTAACACCAGTTACACCGGTGGTTTCGCCATTATCGATCTCTGGAATCTTCACGAGAGACAGATAATTGTGTAACAACCAAAACCGGCATCTCGAAATGAATGAATCTATGGATATAACAATTTTCAATCTATAATCTTCATATTCAATTGAAAAAGGTGTTGCAGTTTAAACTGTGAATTATTTGTTAGAAAAGTGATGTAATATCACAACCTCATTCGTACTTGATTAACTTTTATCAAAATTCGGGAGGTAAATCGTAAGGGTGTTTTTCATCTCCTAAATCATTTCAATTTCTTTTAATTTTATTGTCTAAATGTATCTTTGAATAAATTAAATGGAATATTGAGATCAAATTCTCAAGAGAAAATTGATTGTTATTAAAAGTAGGCTAGTGTTAAAAGTGTTATTAAAAAAATGGAATCAAATTTATTCATACTACAGTATTATTATAGCTCTACCTCAATATTCAAACCACAATACCTTTTTCACCACTTATTAAAAGTAAAAATTCACAACAACAATCACCAACCAACACTTTCTAGTCATAGCTGATTAGTCACAGCCTATTATAACAACAATAACAATTTTTCGACGCGTCACGTTGGCTAGCCTGTCGGTTTACCGCGCGCACCGGAAGTCGATGAATTGGCGGCAACTCTCAACAGCTGACTGACTACCGATAATAATTCTTCAAATCTATATTGCTATAATTCAAGCAAAGAAGACATTCTGGCAAGATGGGAAAGTTACTCTAGATCGGCCAATATTGGTTCAAAAATTGACAATTTCGTCTCAAATTGTAGATTAGAATGTTTCCAACAATTTCAAAACAAATTTATAATTCTTGAACCAATATTGACCGAGCTGGAATCATTTCCCCATTTTGCCAGAATGTCTTCCTTGCTCGGACAGACTGTAATAATTCTTCAAATCTGTACACTGCTACCGCGGGCTATAGACTACTCCGCGCACACTGAGAAGAACCGTCGATCAAACGTAAAGTGTATTACGAGACGTCTCTTGTCAGCTTGCGCAAACTATCGAAAAAACCGACTGACCAACGAAGATTTGGAAGGAAATAGAAAGTCCATCCAAATAATCTGATACTACTGAGACCGTATACTAGTTTCTCTCTCAGAAATTTTACGATGTCTTCCCTCTTTCTTCCTCTCAATACATCTCCAATTTTTCCTTCTCTCTCACTCGTACAGTCGGTCCAAGCAAAGAAGACATTCTGGCAAGATGGAAAAATGACTCCAGCTCCATCAATATTGGTTCAAAAATTGAATATTTGGTCTCAAATTGTAGATCAGAATTTTTTCTACAGTTTGAGACTAAATTTGTAATTTTTGAACCAATATTGACCTAGCTGGAGTCATTCCCCCATCTCGCCAGAATGTCTTCTCTCCTTGGACAGACTATATCACATCTCTTTTATCCAGCTAGGATTGGATTACTTCCGAATCGTCTTCTTTTTAAAACTGAGCCAGCTTTTTACGACTAAACTTGGAATGGATGGACTCCATTTTATTACAACATTTCATTGCATTTCCTTCTTCCTCGACTTTGGTCTGTACAAGCGAAGAAGACATTCTGGCAAGGTGGGAAAATTACTCCAGCTCGGTCAATATTGGCTCAAAAATTATAAATTTGATCTCAAATTGTAGGGAGAATTATGATCTACAATTTGAGACCAGATTTATAATTTTTAAACCAATATTGATCGAGCTTGAGTTATTTTCCCATCTTGCCAGAATGTCTTCTTTGATTGGACAGACTCAACCATTCAATTCCGCTGTTCCTTATTCCTCTCTTTCCATTCATGTACGTCGTTCCTTTTTCCTCTATTTCCATTCAATTCTGTTGTTCCTTGTTCCTCTTGTTCAGAGCTTATCCCGATTTGTATCGTTGTAATGTTGTGTTTTGTTCAGTTTTATTCCGAATTTTATCGTTGTTATGATGTTGTAGTAGCTCTTTCGCTAGCAGTCAACGTTCTCCTAAAACATTGGCAAAGTATTTTGTTCGTTTTTCGAAATGATTGTAACAACTTCTGTTCAGTTGTTCTCTTCACAGTTCATTTTTATTTGGCTTATATTATTGACGGTGTCGTTGTAAACGCACTGGCGGCTCGTACCCACTAAACAGGTGAAGTGTCCGTATCTTTTACTGTACAGCACTTCACCTATTTCGTAGGCATGAGCCTTCAGTGTTGTTGAGATGAAAAATGTAGATCTTGTACTGGTGGTCAAACTTTGTTCTAATTTTCAAATAAGTATTTTTTTCAAGCAATAATTTAATTTCTGTTTTCCTGTTTAGCGTTATTTAGAATTTCATTATTTTTCCTTATGATACTGTATTTCAACATTTGAACTTTTAACAAAAAAAAAAAACTTGTGATAAGTAACAATCTCATTTGATTTGAAAATGAAATGAATAAACTAAATAATCAGTACGTAGGTTAGTTAAACAAGGAACTTTAAAATATTTGAAAAACTCTTATAATTATATTTATTTCACATTGCAGTAAAAAAGTACAATAACTTAAAATAGATAGATGAACAGAGTACTAAAATGCTTTACGAGAATGAGATATTCCAATAATTATTTTGAAACTTTCCTGCTATTCATTGAAGATCTCCTAAACCACATTTTCTTGAATAGTGATCAATGCAATCAATAAACACGTATTAATACACTCAAGTCAAAACAATAAGTGATAAAAAGATACATAAACATTATTGATGTAGCTTGAATACAATAAAACTAGATAAGAATCTAGAGCATGGATTGATCTCATCTCTACAGTAATCCACTCGTATTCAATTAATTTTTTGTTTTTCGATGCATTCTTCACTTCTACCACTATAGCTGAGGAATTTAGGCTATTTGGTCTGCTCCTTTCGCGTTCCAAAATCAGATGTTGTCAATTAGATTCATCATTCAACTATGACTAGATGATATTTTTGTAATCAGAAGAGACAGAAGACATCTGTTGTTGGTAGATTACACCACATACAAGCGATAGATGGAACCATCGAAATTTTTTTCATCAGCTGTACTACAGTTCCTGTTTTCATTAAGACTAATTTCATGCGTTCAACTCTAGTAGATGTTTTGTTTTAAATCAGAAGAGACAATAGATGCTTTACATCAGCTGTTAGTAGGTTCTTTTTTTACTTTCTTTACATCAGCTGTTAGTAGGTTCTTTTTTTACTTTCTTTACATCAGCTGTTAGTAGGTTACATCACGTGCAAGTGACAGACGAAACCACCTTAATTCTTGACGTCAGCTAGACTACTTTATGAAAGAGATAAAAAAACATAAGATAGTATATCCAAGAACAAGAAAAACCATTTACCAGAGAGCTGCGATCGCCTTTTCGATTTAGGAAACATTTTGCGAATTTTGCCAGTGGACACCAATTTTCAAGTAGCCTATACTTGAAGCAACGCAGTTATTGAGATCTACTGCGCAAAACTCCGCCAACTTCACAAAACTTCAACAATAAATTGATCTCAGCAACGAAATAATATTGAAATTTTCACTACAACACAAACTGCAACGAAAAATTTTGTAATGATACTACATAATTTCGAAATAATAATCTCAACTTATTGAGATCTACTATAATACAAGTACTTTGCCACTAATTAATGCTGCTTAGGCAGGTATTACACGATAATATTTCTATGATCATAGTTGTCGTATGGAAAGAGACAAAAATATGATTTCGTATTTTCATCTCTTTCCATATGATCAACTATGATCATAGAACTATTATCGTGTAATACCTGCCTTACACACTGGTGTATTGTATTACGTATCGAGCCTCATGTCTTGAATTTTGTCCCTATAATAACACATGTTGATTACGATCTAGGATATTGAACATATTATTTAGTTATTATAAAGATGAATTTCAAAACATGAGGCTTGATACATGATACGATTTCGAGTATTTATCACACAAACGAAATAAAATTGAAACCGCCAAAATCCTTCACCGAACTTCACAGCACTCCAACAACGATCTAAAATACGCAACAATATTGAAATTTCAAAAAATCTCTACCAAATACACAGAAATGCAACGAACAAATACAGAACAAAATTTCAACTGAACTTTAGATACAAAGATCTAACAAATCCGATCTGGATCTGCGCAGCATCAACTGAATAATGCACTGCGCTCAAACGGAAGCTAAGCTGTTGTAACCCAGAAAAACTCCACTGAATACAATAATAGTGAAAGAATAGTCAAGATAGAATAGACACACCTGTGCTTTGATACAGCAGACAACAACGAAACTGTCGTATGGGAAATACATTCCATCAATCCTCAGCTCTGTCAGGACAGTCAAAAACGGTCTGTCAATGAAAAACTGTTCAAATAGCATCTCGCTCAACTGCTTGGCTCTCGAAGACCGCTCACCGACTGGTCTGACGGAGCTGAGCATTAATAACAGTCATCCACCAACCGCCATTCTTGTTGGTATCTGCTATAATACATTCAAGCTACACCATACAAATTTGCATAATGTTTTGCAATCTAGAATGCACTCAATCCAAATTTGCGTATTAGAGAATTTGCCAAGATTATATGCCCACACATGTATAGCTGAAAAAAAGGCAGGCGGCTTCGTTTGTCTCTTTACGTGATGTAAGCAGTCATGATTTTTTATTATAGTAGTCACATTCCTTCTAAAAATGATTTTGAACGAGTAAATAATAATAATTCACATGTCTATAACATTCGGTCAGGAAGAATTTTACATAGACATAATTTTTCAAAGAAAGACAAATGGAATGGAAAATAAATATTTTAGCAATAGAAAATATGATATATTTAAAAGTTAATCTAAGGTTGATCTAGTGGGATTGTCTTTGTACTCCTTTCAGGAACTCGTCTGATTTTTGTAAGTTTGTGTAAGTTCAAATTCAAAATTTCAGTGTTATTCCTGGATCGAAAATTATGTATTTACTCAGTGCTATTATATCATAACCTCATTTTGGAGAATATTGACTTCATGACAAAATTTTTGGGAGAAGAATAGCACAGGCTAAGCCTTTTTTTTCTTCCCAATTCATGTAGTTGTATCGATGTATGAATAAAGAATAAAGTTTCTTCTTTAAATTTTTTTTTGTTTCTACACAACACAACTTGTAATATGACAATATTCAATGAACTTGTATATTTGATTAATGAAGATGATTGAGTCGAATTGAACTTAGTTGCCATATCTGCATTAATAATAATTTACACAATAATTTCCAAAGAACCAATAATCTGGGTTCCAATAATATCTAAAGAACCCAGCAACCTACCTGGAAAGTGTTCCCATTTTCACGGATGACACTTTGCGGTTCGGAAAATCGGTTCCGACAAAGAAACGTACCCCCTCCCAGAGCAAGATTTTGCAGAAAAACAACACAGGTTTCACTTGAAGCAGTGTTCCACAAAGCTGGCGTAGTTATAATCTGTTCAAGCAAAGAAGACATTCTGGCAGAATGGGGAAATGACTCCAGTTCGGTCGATATTCGTTCAAAAATTATAAATTTAGTATAAAATTGTAGTGAATTTTCGACTACAATTTGAGTTTGAATTTATATTTTCTGAACCAATATTGACCGAGCTGGAGTCATTTTACCCATCTTGCCAGAATGTCTTCTTTGCTTGGACAGAGTACAACCGCGCTGCTTTAGCGGCAAAACTGAGCCAATCATAAAAGAAGAAATAAACTGCCGATTTCTTCTGCTATCTATTCTATAATAGATCTTGCAATTTCTTCCACTACTTATTTCGCTTCATTTTATTTCAGTTGTCCTGAATCATTTTTCTTATTTCTCTTTTGAAACTATCACTTATTTTCCTTTTTTCAATTTTCATCCACCTTTCCAGTTCATATAATTTTTATTCATTCTTTTCTTTATATTCTTGCACTTCCTTGGCTTTCTTTTAATTTTCTCTGCTTCCAATATTTCATTCTTCACCGGCTTTCTTTTTCTTCTTCTTCTTCTTCTTTCTCTTTTCATTTCTTCATTCAATTATCTATTCCTCTTCCCTTATTTCAAACCTTATTCTACTTTCATATTCTTCTACCAGTTTTACCTTTTACCTTCCCATCTTGGTCACTTTTTGTATAGTCTGTCCAAGCAAAGAAGACCCTCCGGCAAGATGGGAAAATGACTCCAGCTCGGTCAACATTAGTTGAAAAATTATTGATTGGTCTCAATCGTAGGTTAGATACATTCTGATAAACTACAATTTGAGACCAAATCAGTATTTTTTGAACCAGTATTTACCGAGCTGGAGTCATTTTCTCATCTTGCCAGAGAATCTTGGATTGCTTGGACAGACTATAACTCTATTATTTCATCTATCACCTTCCCTTCATTTGTTTCTATCCTCTACTAAAGTATGATCGAGCAAAGAAGACATTCTGGCAAGATAGAAAAATACCTCCAACTCAGTCAATATCGGTTCAAAAATAATAAATTTGGTATAGAAACCGATATTCAGCAGGCTGTAGTCATTTTCCCATCATGCCAGAATGTCTTCTTTGTTTGGACAGAATATAGGCTACCACAATTACACCATCAAACCTACATTTTTTTCTAATTTCATTGAAAATTATCCTTTTTCAATTTATTGAAAGCTCAGCAGTTTAGTGACAGTGCCATCAGAAACTGTCCATCAGGAATCAGGAACTATCTAACTTCCAACTGCTGACTGCAGTGCGGCTCTAAAAGTTTTCAGAGAAGCGTGACCGTTGCGGTCCATTGTTGACCGCTGCGGCTACCTGGTTTCAAAGCGGCCAGAAAAACACAGAGAAAGCCGAAATTATGAAAGACAAGAAGAAAAAGGAGAGGGACTAGGGAAGGAAAGGAGAAAGGAATAGTTTGACAGAAGTGCAATCTCACTGCGGAAAAATGTATCTGAAATTCATGCAGTACACATAAACATTCTGGCAAGATGGGAAAATGACTCCAGCTCGGTCAATATAAACTCATAAAAGGCATTAAATTGTAGGAAACATTCTTCTCTACAATTTAAGGTCACATTTGTAATTTTTGAATTGATATTGACCGAGGGGAAATTCATGCAGTAAACATAAACATTCTGGCAAGATGGGAAAATGACTCCAGCTCGGTCAATATAAACTAAAAAATCAGATTACCACATTCATAATTTTAGAATTGATATTGATCGAGCTGGAGTCATTCTCTTACCTTGCCAGAATGTCTTCTTTGCTTGGACCGACTATACTAACAACTCATTGTTATCTACATAGATTCAACCCCAGTATAACTCCCATAATTTGTTGCATGAAAAAACCAATGAATTTTCATTCAACATTCATTCACATTCGATATTCATTTGACAAATCAAGTGAATTCTGTATACTGAATGGAAGACAAGATATTGTCAAACCACACATTTATTAACTTCTCGAATTTTGAATCTGTGATTTGACAATATATTGTATTCTCAATGAATAAGGATAACTACCATAGTATCACCTTCACAACTACTCAACAATCCTATATACTGCAAACATACTGGAAAAAGCTAAATTTGTCAAATAAATTTCCAACTACACTAGAACATACCATAATCCTCGTTATTCTCGAACGCAAGCATCCTTCCCTTAATATCAGACGAAATGTGACGATTTTGTTGACAATTTCCCAATCTTCTATCCATTTTATATAGTGATTATTCCACCACAAAGTTGAAAAACTCTCAAAAACCATGAAATAACACACGATATGAGAAATAAAATCAGTTATTCGTCACAAAATCAGTGAATATCTCTACAAATATTCGCTAAATTTGAAATTAAACAGCTCTTAATGAAGTTCATTTCATCAACAGAAGAATGATGATAGATTCTGATCTAGCAAAGGAAATATCCTAGAAAGATGGTAAAATTACTCCAACTCGGTAAATATTGGTTCAAAACTTATCATTTAATAATATTTATTTCTGTAGAAAAGAAAAACAAATAAGTTTTTGGTCTCAAATTGTGGAACAGAATATTTCCTTCAATTCCAAACCACATTAATAATTTTCAAACCAATATTGACCATGCTGGAGTAATTTTCCCATCTTGCCAGAATGTCTTCTTTGCTAGACCAGACTATAGCAAGGAATCAACTGAACTCGATCCAATATGTTTTGAAAATTTATGAGCTTCAAATTAATTGAATCTATTAATTCAGGACAGATTTGACGCACGCAAAAATCAACTGAACTCCTCTCAAACGACTGAAAACCTTTCAATATCCATTTAAACCTTTGAAATCCATTGAAAATCAAACAATTTCTGCACAAATAAACTCGAATGAGCACCCTCACATTCCAACAAGTGCAAACCAACTGAATACTCAGGCTTTAGATACAGACTTAGCAAAGAAGCCTTACAAATCCAGAAGCTGTTATTAGGAATCAAAGGTTAATTGGATGATGAGTTAGAGACAAGCAACAGGCTTCCCGACCCTATTCACATTACAACATGTTGCAGGCTTTTCCAAGACATGTTGCAGGCTTTTCTAAGACATATTGCAGGCTTTTCTAAGACATGTTGCAGGCTTTAAAGACATGTTGCAAGCTTTACTGAACTATGTTACAGGTTTACAATCCGATTATTGTTACAGGGATTCAGCCAGATTGCATTACATTAAATCATGTTGCAGCCCGGCACGGTTCCATTGCAGTATATCATTCAATACAACAATTTTATAATTGTTGCAAGTTGTTTATACTGAACAAGTTTTCATTAATCTAGCTACGCCTAGATCAAGGTGTATGGATAAAGTATTATAACTATTCTATACACCTTGCGCCAAGATGATGTTTTTGAAATCAAACTAGACAATAGATGGTTTACATCAGCTGATAGTAGGTTACATCACGTACAAGAGACAGACGAAACCGCCTAACTTTTTGGTGTCAGCGAACCTACTTGATATGATTAGTAGTCAGTCTATTGTGCTTCAAAAGTTCTTTGAACAATTAATTTCCAAGTTCAATCTCTTCCATTTTTCTAAATTAAAGTAATAAATTTTCTCCTTTCTTCTAATCTAAATGTGAAAAGCGGCAGAATAGAGATAGTGACAAAGGAAAGGAATAAGGGAGAAAGAAAACTTTCCAAGAAAATACGGAAGAAAAACTGAAAAGATTCATCTTCAAGACCAACCAGGTCAAGACAAAAACACTGAATGGACCAAACTCTTTTTCACTCGTTCCATTATTTTACTGGCCGACTTAAAAGATTACCAAAACAATTGAAAAAATGATAGGAAAACTCTACAGCTTGAACAACGGTACAAAACAAACAAAAGATAGGCCTACTGACTGAAAAAAGATAGATCTACGTTGAATTGGAAAACTTAAAACTATACAAGAGCCAAGAGAAGAGAATTAAATATAACTGAAAGAAGGATTTCCAAGTAGAACTAATACCAATAATTATTTCTCTAATGAAGCTGAAAGTAGGGGGTTTCAAGTAGAACTAATACCAATAATTATTTTTCTAATGAGCTGAGTACTTGGAAAAATGGAGGTACTTCAGAATAACGGTTCCAAGAAGTATTGAAGAGGGTTCAAGAGCTGGAAGATTATTAGCAAGTTATGGGTGATCTGAGATTGGTTCTTGTCTTTGCTAATTGGTGTCCTCACTACCTTCGACTGAACCTTTTTATTTCTTACTCCTTATTTCGATAAGACCCTTGAAACAAGCTTCTTATTCCATCGAATTTTTGTTCAAAAAGATCTGAAGTATACTGATGTTATTTTAAAACACCTTATTAAGCCTAGTTTTCAATTATACAAAAGTCGTATGGGAACGAGCAAAAAGATTTTTAATGCTATGTAGACCTTACGTCAGGCCGAAACGCGAACTCAATTAGTCTGTCCAAGCAAAGAAGACATTGTTGTAAGATGGGAAACTGACTCCAGCTCGATCAATATTGGTTGAAATTTAATTTCAGATTGTAGATCATGTTTAAACAATTTGAAAACAAATTAATAATTGTTGAACCAATATTGACCGAGCTGGAGTGATTTTTCCATCTTGCCAGAACGTCTTCTTTGCTTGGACAGACTAAACTTGAAATTTCAACGGTATTTTTTGAAAAACGTCTAGTAAGTGTGTCATAGACCACAGCTACGATTAATTTCCCGTCAATGCCGTTCTAAATAGATAAGATAGAGAGCTCTATCTCCACAAGGCGTAGTAGTGCGTGAGTAATGTCAATATCCTTTTAAGGTGAAATCTAGCAGACCTGCCTAAACGTCATCATATCAAGGTGTTATCACTATCGTTGCATGTTGAAAACTAGTTTCTAGTGACTTGTAACTCGAATTCATTCATGAAATACCGGTAACTTAATAACTATAACAGAAATTAACAAAACCGATGGTTGGGGAACGACTGTTATCGATGCTCAGCTCTGTCAGGACAGTCTGGAAGTGTAGCTAGCCGCATTTTTTTTTTCATTTTGGTTTTTAATTGAGAAACTACCATAATTTTTTCACTGTTTGGAGTTTTTAAAACCTGGAAAAATTGATATAGAACAATACAGAAATGTTATGACATTGAATAGTGAATGAAGCCTTAAACATTTTGAAAATTTCGAGTATCTTTAATGGAGTGATTTAATGATTTTTCATCAATACAGACGCCTGATGAACCACATATAGCCTACTACTACAACTACTACAGCTGAAAACAATAATTTCGGCGGTTTTTAGCCTGTCTCTTGTAGGTGATGTAACTTACTAAAAGCATATGTATATGTAAAGCATCTATTGTCTCTTCTGATTACGTGAACATCATGTAGGCATAGCTATATGACAACTCTAATTGACAACATCAGCTGTTGGACCGAACAAGGAGCAGACGAAACTGCCAAACTTTTTGGCGCCAGCTCTTGTAGAGTACGGTAGTATCAAAGAAATTCCATTGAAGAGTACAGTTGTTAAATTATGGTAGTATTGAATGTATTGTGAATACATGTACTAGCATAGAGAGAGAGAGAGAGAGAGAAGATATCGTTACTCGTTATCTTTCATCTTAACTATGTAATCTATCTTAAATCTCAAACAATATCTACTTATTCATTCGCTTGTTTTGTTTGAATATCTTGAATCTGTGTTTACATGCTAATAACATGTTTCACAATAGAAAATACTGGAATTGATTCTAATATGTGAGATCCTACAATCTAATACAACATTGGAATTGTGTTTACTCTAGCATGTAACTTAGGTAGTCGTAGGATACGAGTAAATTTGGAGCTCTGACTTGTGATAAGGTGTGTTGATTCAGTTTCAGAATGTGAACGCTAATCATATAAGTTTCACAGTTGAATTACCCAAATCCAATTTGCCTGGTTCCGTTATTTCGGCAAACAAGAGGTAGGTAAATTGAAGAAAAAGAAGAAGAAGAAAAGGAAGAAGAAGAGAGCATACACATGTCTCCTTCCTTCCTGAATGGATTACATTGGTAGAAGAAGTCTGTTATCCATCACGTTATCTGGGTCAAACTACTAACCTAATATTGCCTATTATCTGTGTTGTGTGTTTCTATTAGGAAAATTGCAAATTGGTGGATTAGACACGTATGGAGCTGTATAATAGGGAAAATAGGTTTAGCACACGAAAAACAAGGAAAGGAGAGACGGAAAGAAGGTGAAAAGAAGAAGGCGGCGAGGAAAAATCAAGGCAAAAGATTAGATGAGAGAAAAAGATAAATGAGAGAGAAGATAACTAGGAAAAACGAGGAGGATGAGAGATTGGGTACTGTTTTCATGTATATTACAAAATATACTGGCTTGAATAGTGAATTATACTGTTTCAAGTATGAAAAAATATTCTATTCTTTGAAATAATATTCCAATTTCATATCAGTAGTTCCATGAATCATAATGAGGTAAGGATCCATCTTACATTGGAGTAGGATGGATAAAAATATGAGAGGAAAAAGACAAGAGTATAATTTTTGCCATCAAATTTACGATACCCAATCAGTTAATGGATTATCGTGAGTGGAAGCAACAACAAATTTAGTAAATGGAGAAGGAATGGCGTGAATCTAATCAAGTTATTAAATTTTTCGAGTGAAAAAATGAACCAAAAAATTTATTTGAAAATGTCAAAATAAGAAGAAAATGGCTGTTTTGGTTTCCCCCTTGAACTGATGGCTCCAATAATCAATTACAATCTGTAAATCAAATAGTTCCAGTAGCTATACAACATTTCAACAACTACTCCTTATAATTGATAAAATTTCTCTACTTATATGAGAATATTATTGATGATTTGAAATTTACAATAATTCATTGTTATCTATTATTATTAACCCTGTTTCCGTCCGATGGAATACATGTAGTTGAAATGACATTTGTTAACTCCTCCCATTTCAGCCACTGCTAATGTCCAATCCCACAGCTCCTCCCACTGCCTATCCCCCTCCTTTCTCGACCAATCACAGCTCAGTATACGCTGAGCCAATCGCAGGCGAGCTTGCTCCCATTGGCTAACAACCTGCTGGTATTCTAGTTGTACGTTCCAAGCGAAAAATGAAATGGCTGCCCAATAGTTAGATGATTAAACAGATTGTTATCAATGAGAAAAATTGTTTCTATTGAATTATTATTGAATTGTAATGAGTAACAAGTAGATAAGCAATAATAAGTAATAAACAGTAAGAAGTAAATCGTCGAGATTTTTCAAATACAAACAATATTTCTATAAATCTCACGTATTTAATGCAATACTCATTGTTCAGATGTCACCGCAGCCTAATATGAATTAGGCACTTGCGCCTCGTGCCCACGAAACAGGTGAAGTGCTCGTGTCTTTTACTGTACAGCACTTCACCTGTTTCGTGGGTACGAGCCGCCAGTGGAATTAGGGGGGTTTCATAAATGCATAATAGGGATCTAGAATTCTTTTCTGCGTGCTTATACTATCCATTACACGGTTAAAATCCTACTTTTATTTTACTTTTTCGATTTTCAAATCCTAAAATTCAAGTTACTTCAAGAGCTTCAACTTGAATTCAAAACAGTAAGTAGCTAGATAAGAACTTGGTTCCGATTTTTATTTGGACCAAAAGCATTACATACGTGAATTCCAATACATTAGTTAGTTTTTTCTTCAAATAAATGTGCGAACTACAATTAAAGCGTACATCCTGACTGCTTTCCATTGTCAATTGTGTCGAAATGCGTCTAAAGTCTATACCCTATTTGATGTAACATTTGATTTTGAATACATTGTATTCCCTATATTGAACATGTTAAGCCATGTTGAAAGTTAGATAAATTGGAGTATAAAGCCTGGTAGCACACTGTACCAACTGTGAAATTTCAAACATCATTTCCTGCTTATAAAATTATCAATAGAGAGGTTCCAAAACATAACCTGCTACAAGTTTGTTTCAGCCAAGACAATACAATGTGAATACAGCTTTATATGGGATTTGTGAACTGAGGAGTTTCATCTCTCTATTATTCAATATACTCTATAATACGAGGATTCATTTTCCAGGATTGGATCAAAAGTTACTCAATTTCCTCTCTATACAAAGCAACCACAGGCGGCTCGTTCCCACAAAACAGGTGAAGTGCTGTACAGTAAGAGATAAGGGCACTTCACCTTTTTCATGGTTACAAGCCGCCAGTGAAAGCAACTGATTCATTTTAGTTATTTGACAAATAGCGAGTTCTCAGGCAACATCAATTGTTTAGAACATGTATAAGTTATAATGATAGCTGAAGGAAAGTGAATTAGCCCAAATCTAATTTATTCATTCATTTACTTTCATTTATTTTATTTCTAAAAATCAATACTTCCCGACAAAAAGTAAACAATCTACAAATTTCAAATATCAAATAATCCTTACATTATCATACATTTTCAAGATTTCTACACGACCTTTCCCCAGACAAAAATCAAACATAACCTCAAAAATTACAAAAACACTGAAACTACTCACCACTTTTGGTCCCGCCCTCGTACTGCTCCGGCCGCCGGCCCGGCCGCTGTCTGTCTCCCTCTCTCTCACTCTCAGCGGAGGCGTCTCGCTCCTCCTGCACCTGCACACAATAAATTTGTCTCATTGCACTTACCCAAAGAACCAACACTTCCAAAGCAAACTGGGATGTTGTCTTTGTATAAATAAATTTGGTAGTCATAGCAACCCCTAATGGAAACATTCTAAAAGGTCCTTACCACGGATACTAGCATAGCTTCCTTTAATATATGGCAACGTTGCACCGTAGGAACAATCTTTTCATATGAAAGCATCAAGTACAGATACAAATCATGCATGTTGACTCGGTTTTTCTCTCTTTGAGCATAATTTCCATGAAAAACGTTCATGAAACTCTTCGTATAGAATTCTTTTTGTGTTTTTTGTAATAGGTTGTGATAGTGATTAGCAAGAAAGATTAAGAGTAGACAGTTATTTATAAAAATAGCTTATGATTTGTAGCAAGTCAAATGTGAGAACGCACACAAGAAACGCATCCATTAGAACAGCTGATTGGAAAATGATTTCAATGCTTTTAAATGAACCCTACTCTACATAGTTGTCAATTTTTAGGTCATGGCCTTCTATTAGAGGAAGCTATGATACTAGGCTAGAATACTTTGTTTTCTATTTTAAATGATAATCAAAGCACCCTTTTTCAAAAAAATTTTAGTGCATTACCTGTTTCGACTATTTATTTATTCATACGAAAAATTACAATGAAGTTTTTAAACACAGACATTAAAGTCCAAATCGTCTCTTCCCATAGTCATTTATAGTAATTGTCAAATGCAAAACGGTACTGTGATTATTATAAATTAAAATAAAAAAACAGTAATAGAAGAAGCCCTGAGATAAAAGAAAGACTAGAATACTATATTCTAGTATTCGCGGTCCTCACTACAGATACTGAGTCGTCTACAGAGAGTATACACTATACAGGTTCTGTATTTGTGACCATGTAATAAATAGATTACAATATAATTAGATAAATATATATTGTAATCTAATTACCTTGGTTATGACTACAAGAGAGTTGAAGAATTCAGTACAGGTTCTTGGAAAGTAGTGTCTCCACGGTTGAATTCTCTCAACATTTCGAAGGTACATTTAAGAAGACACAAGAAACTAAATAATTTGAAAAATTATACGACTCGATACAAAAGGTTTCATCAATAAAACAATAGAATAATGGATGGATCTAACCAAATAATGACGATTCTAATTCTCTTTGATACACTGGCGGCTCGTACCCACGAAACAGGTGAAGTTCCCGTATCTTTTACTATACAGCAGTTCACGTGTTTCGTGGGCACGAGCCGCCAGTGCTTTGATAGTTTTGAAAGAACAAATCCTCTCAAATCGATTGTTTAGTTTTATACATGTATCGTATTATGCGTCTTCAAAATTGAATGATTAATTCAATTCTTTGAATCATTCAATTATTGAACCATGGCCTCATCACAAGATAGTTTTGAATGAGCGGAATATTGTTTCAAAATTTTATTCCTGTGAGTTGTTAGTCTGTAAAACGTACCAAAAATGAATGTGAGAACACCGCACATCAATCATGTTTTAATATTATTTTATTAATTAGACTGGTCTTGGAATCACTTCAAATCAGAGTGTCCAAGCATCAGTTCAACTCAATGGCGGCTCGTGTCCACGAAACAGGTGAAGTACCCGTATCTTTTACTGTGTAGCACTTCACCTGTTTAGTGGGTACGAGCCGCCAGTGGTTCAACTACATAACCTTTCAACATTTCTTCCAAATCCCACACTGCCAACTAATCCTAAACTTTTAGAAAAAAAAACCTGCAGTGATCTTTATCACTATGTGACACACCCTTGAATCAATTTATCATCTCTTTTGTGGTTCTGAGTAGTTACAGGTTGAAAAGTAATAGACATTAGAAAAGCAGGGCACACCCTATTCAACCTTTTGTAAGTACGGAGTTTTTTCATCAAAAGGGCGTTCATCGTACTAGAATTAGGCTATAGTTTGTCCAAGCAAAGAAGACCCTCTGGCAAGTTGAGAAAATGACTCCAGCTCGGTCAATAGTGGTTCAAAAACTAAAAATTCAGTCTCAATTTGTAGATTAGAATGTTTCCTACAATTTTATAACAAATTGATTATTTTTGAAACAATATTAACCGTTCTGGAGTCATGTTCCCATCTTGCCAGAATGTCTTCTTTGCTTGGACTGACTAGTTACCGATAATGCAGATATACTGCAGCACAAGTAGCCTAGTTTAGGCTGTATTATGTGGTTTAGTACTGCAATATGTAGGCTATAAAGTGGACTGTGAAAATATAGACTGTATAGTCTGTCCAAGCAAAGAAGACCCTCTGGCAAGATGGGAGAATGACTCAAGCTCAGTCAATATTGGTTCAAAAATGATCAATTTGATCTCAAATTGTAGGGTACAATTTGATCTACTATTAATAACAAATTTATAATTCTTGAACAAATATTGACCAAGCTGGAGTCATTTCCCATCTGGCCAGAGGCTCTTCTTTGCTTGGACAGACAATACAAGCAATAGGCCTATAGGTTTATAGCCCTATGTACTAACATTGTACATGAATTATCGAAAACAGATAATTATCACACCAAAAATCTAGGCGATTTCGTCTGCTCTTTTTGCGCTTCAACAGCTGATGCTTTAATCGGAGTTGGTATTGGATTATGCCTGGGTGATAATTTTGTAGTAATCAGAAGAGGCTAAAGATTCTTTACGCTAGCTATAAGTAGGTTACATCAAGTACAAGAGACAGATGGAACCGCCTAACTATCTGGTATCAGCTATACCATAGCTTACTTCAATATGCTAAAGGAGGCTATGGCAGTATGGCTATCTATACTCAACCTAATATTACCTTAAGATTAATAATCGACCTTAGATTAATCACCTAAAAAAATTGAGATTACCTAATAGATTAAAGATTATTTAATAGAACAAAGATGAAATTCAAGAATAATTTATCGTCAATACAACCTACTCCTTGAAGAGATGAAATCGTCAATTTTCAACTTCCTTCCTTTCATCCTGATAAATAAATTTCATTCCAGTATAATCTAGTGCATTCATACGTTATGTTAGCCAAAGCATTCTTCACAATCAAAGCTACCGAGTATATACAGGCTCTATAATCAAAGCTACTTTGGTCTTTGGATCCTTTCACCATTTATGTTTACACACTCTACCCTCATTTGTCTACATTATTATCGATTTAGACCACATGTGCCCCATATGTAAAACATTGAATGCCTTTCTATGACGCACGAACACGTCTTTCACCCACGATGTATAGTCTGTTCAAGCGAAGAAGACATGGGAAAATGACCTCAGCTCGGCCAAAATTTGTTCAAAAATTAAAAATTTGGTCTCAAATTGTAGAAAACATTCTAATCTACACTTTGAATTCAAATACATAATTTATGAACAAATATTGGCCGAGCTGGAGTCATTTTCCCATCTTGCCAGAATGTCTTCTTTGCTTGGACAGACTATACGGATGCGTTTATGACGTATTGAAGAAGCTTTTTTAAAAATATTTCTCAAACTTTTTTTCGTAAACTTCTAGAGAACACTGAGCGTATATCCGGTTTCTTTATTGGGAAGAAATTCTTTCCAGATCTCATTGCTTCTCTTTAACTGTGTTATTCCTCTTATTTTTCTTGTTCTTCATCATCATCATAATGATCATCATCATCTTCTTTCCCTTTTTTCTTTCCTTTTTCCTTATTTTCTACACAGTTTTCTTCTCTTTCTTCCTATTCTGTTCATTTTTATTCTTATTCAATCCATTTTTTTTCTTCTTTCTCTCCTCCTGCTTCTACTTATCTTCATCATCTTTTCACCTCTATTCTTCTGCTTCAATATTTCTCATCTTCATCCTCTTCTTCATCGCCCCTTCCTTTCACTTCTTCTTCTCTCAATCGTCTTTCTTATTCTTTTGAATATTAGTCATTTTCAAATTTTTAAAATGAGTTGAATAGAATAAATGAAAGTATGGATGAGCTTCTCTCATTCTCTATTTGCATCTCTCTTCTCTCATTCATTCTTTTTCTTCTTATACTTCTTCTCATTCTCCTCTTCCTTCATCTCCTTTTCTTCTTCTTCTTCTTCTTCTTCTTCTTCTTCTTCTTCTTCTTCTTCTTCTTCTTCTTCTTCTTCTTCTCTTCTTCTCTTCTTCTTCTTCTTCCTCCTGCTTCTCCACCTTCTCCTTCTTCCTCTCCTTCTTCTTCTCCTCTCCTTCTCTTCTTCTTCTTCTCCTTCTTTCTCATTCTTCTCATTCTTCTCCTTTTTCCCAACAATCCTGTTAGTTTTATATGCCACGTTCTCTGAGTGTCTACAACACACGCAATGTGGTGACTGCTTAATTATAGATGAAGAACTGTTTCTTTGAAGAAACAATTTTGTGTTTGCTTGCTCGCCCTGAGGGAAGGTAGCCTACAATGTTTCTCACTCGTTTTGTTGTTTCTTAAAACAACTGAGAATCAGGAAAATTTGAAACTTCAGTTGCAACGCCACAATCCAATAACATCGGTTCAATTTCATTTCCAGACGATACACAGGTTCAATTCCATTTATACAGATTATTATAACTTTATACACATCAAACAATAACTAAGATTTTAACAGCTGTATTATAGTAGCTTCTAGTGTAATTGCAAGAATTTTCAGTTTCCAAATTTTCAAAGTTTAAAATGTTCAAAGTATCTAAATTATTGATTGTTCATGTTTCGAAATTATCTTAATACTTTATGTAATTCAAAATTTGTCTAGTTTTTCTTCAAGTCAAGAAATGAACTAAAGTGGCATAACCTAAATATTTGGACTTATTATGAAAAATTGGTTAAGAGACAGTTTTGGGAGTAATCCTGTTGAACCTTCCATTAATAGTATATGTTGTAACTTGATGATAAAATAGAATAAATACATTGCAACCATATCAAATACGTTAATAAATTAAAAATCAGAATATAGCTAACACCAGAATGTTAGGCGTTCTTATCTGTCTCTTCTACGTGATGAAAACTACTATATAGTAGCTGATGTGGAGCATCTATTATCCTTTTTAATTTGAAAGAAAAACAACATTTAGGCATAGGAAGGAGGAGGAGTAGTAGAAGAAGATACAGAACATAAAGAATAAAAAGAAGAATGAGAAGAACAAGAGAGAAGTCATATAGGAGAGAAGCCCGAGACAAGGAGCACGAATAATATGATTACAAAAGGGAAAAAGCATGTAGAAGAAAAACCTTAAGCTGAAGGAAAAAATGTGAGAAGTACAAACAGAAAAAGGAAGGTGAAGAGAATAATAAAATATACCAATACAGTATTGATAAAGGAGAAGCAAGTCCTACACAAGGATATGCGGGAGAATACAATTTTATTTATTCTTCTTTGAACCATCTTCAATTGGGAATTATTAATACTACTGTTATTATTATTGATGTCGGGGAGTCTATTCTATGAACGAGAACCTGCTGGTATAGACTGGTCGAGCAGAGAAGACATTCTGACAAGATGGGAAAATAACTCCATCTCGGTAGATATTGGTACAAATACTATAAATCTGGCCTCAAATTGTGGAGCAGAATGTTATCTACAATTTCAGACCTAATTCATTGTTTTTGAACCAATATTGACCGAGCTGCAGTCATGTTCCCATCTTGCCAGAATGTCTTCTTTGCTTGGACAGACTACAAATGGAGGGAGACTCATGTTGTAAGTTCATTGTGAGCAATGAGTTGTAAATTGGTTCAATTGACGTGGGTACTTTTCAATTGTCTCTTTGGTAGGGTAGGGGTGACACCATGGAGGTTCTAGCTAGGCTTAGAGCTGACGCCGAAGTTAGGCGATTTCGTCTGTCCCTTGTACGTGATGTAACCTACTAACAACTAATGTAAAGCATCTATTGTCTGTTTTAATTTTAAATAAATTATTCAATCGTAGCTAAATTACTATTACTTCAAAAAAAAAAAACAAACTGTATTCAATACAATAAATTCAAAATACTCTAATAGTGGAATTTGTATTTTTTATTCGTTATCACATGATGTAATGAAGGAATAAACAAACATTAGCGCTCTAATTTTACCAGCGGTCTAATTTATGATAAAAGTTCAAATTAATGTTATGTATCATGTAACAAATATTATGAGCTTTTGTGTCTTCTTCAATGTACCAAATTGAAATTCAATTGAGTTGTCGACAAACAGCTAAGTCAATCAATTTGTTTATTCAATTCTACTAAGACGTTGTCAATATTGTAGAGTCATTCCTTAACGAAATAAAATCTTTTCCATCAGTTTTCTTGCAGTCAAATCTATTCAGTAAGAATTCATTCTCTCTAAATCTATTAAGACTCCAACAATTATCACGCAGTTTAGCCCACAAATACATCCGGTATTACAATGACTCGCATTTATTTTTAACCATTTTTGAAACCATGTTTACGTCAGGCTACTGTGAGAATCTTCTATTCATAAACGATAATCACAAACAATAATGACGTAACAAAATAATAATTCAAACAGGATGACAAGGTAAATTAGCAGATGTTGGTATTTCTTTTACATCTTTTACGAGTATAGTCTGTCCAAGCAAAGAAGACAATCTGGCAAGATGGGAAAATAACTCCAGCTTGGTCAATATTTGTTCAAAAAATATAAATTTAGTCTTAAATTTTAGATTAGAAAGTTTCCTACAATTTGAAACCAAATTTAAACTTTAGAACGAGCTGGAGTAATTTTCCCATCTTGCCAGAATGTCTTCTTTGCTCGACCAGATTATATACAGGTATTTCTTATCCAGTATATACAGTCCCATTCAAGTATTACTATGTATAGACAGTTTTGATATATTCCGTAATGAAATATTACTTGGTGGTTATTACTATGTATATTCAAGATATACAACTCCTCCTTTTTAATGTCTTCGGCAGCAGCACATCTAAATGCAGGTGATGAACGTCGAATTAATGTTGAGATTTTTTGTTTGAATAATTTATTATTATTCATTTCCTTCTACTGACGAAGCTGTCCATTAGAATAAAGCGTGAGAAGAAGAATTAATTAATTTTGAATGAAACAACAGAAAAAATTGACAAAAGAATGTAAGAGAAGTCAAAGTACACACCAGGCTAATAATGGGGAAAGAAGGACTAATTTATGAAGTTGAAAAGATTAAAATGCTCTAAAAGGTAGTTCAAGTACAGTGAAAGAGCTGAATTTGAGTGGAATCTAAAAACTTCAATTGCATTACTAAATGATTTAATAATTAATCTGAGAAATTATCTTCTTCGTCACAATTTACAGGGAATTTTTTAATCAAATTTTTGGAACATAAATGGGAAAATTAGATTGAGATGGAATAGACTTCCTTGACTCAGTCGAATTTGTAAATTGAGATGTCTGACTTTATTCTTCATACTTTTTTAATTTTAGTTTTATTTTTTAGCTTTCGGAGTTCATTTATAGATTTTCATGAGAACTGAATATTACTGATAAATATTTAAAAATCAATTGAAAAATAAATAAAAATCAAACACCCTTTTTTTGAAAACTTTAAAAATTATAAAACACACATACATGTTTCGGGATCTAAGCCCATTTTCAATGTGGATAAAAATAATTATAACTATTTTTATCCACATTGAAAATGGGCTTAGATCCCGAAACATGTATGTGTGTTTTATGATTTTTAAAGTTTTCAAAAAAGGGTGTTTGATTTTTATTTATTTTTCAATTATTTTAAACAGCCCTGTTTTAAAGTTCTTTATTTAAAAATCAATTTACATTTATTGCAATTAATTTATGTACAGGAAGAAATCGTTGGTAAACTTTTTTCAATTTCAGTAAACAGTTCATTATATTGTGAATATGTGTAAAAATTAGAAAGTCAATAACCAATATAGAATGTTAAACCAATGGGTCATACCTTATTTAATTACTCGTATAAATTCAAGTTGAAATAGAATAGCTTAGTTTCTAGGTGCTATAATAATGAAGCAAAACGTAAACAGTCCTAGAAAGAAATAAAACGATTACAACTCAATTGATTTTTTTTAAAAAGTTCTACCTTTCGAAGATCAAAAACAATTACGAATGAAATATGAATAAGTAAAACCGCCAATCCGCCAATTCGCCCAGAGCCCAGTGAACAATTTTTGTCAATTATCATCACAATTCACCAATTTCACTTTCATAAAACACTTTATTAGCACTTTAATAACTGAATTGTCCAAGCCCGGAAAAAGGAAGTACTCTACCTGGTACTATCATCATTATGCATTAGACTAGTGCTACCTCAAACAATACCCTGATAATATCTCAAGTTTTTAGGCCTAATGATGACTAAGTGGAAGACATCCCACCTTATTCCCGCCAAAGATGCTTTTCAAATAGTCACCTCTCTGTGAGAGATCGTTTCTATCTCTCTTACTCTCAACTAATCACAAGTTTTCCTTCTCTCTTTATCACAATTTCTGTGTGGGAGATATACCAAAGTGGACACTTTCACTTTGTCCTTTTTCCTAAAATAGCTGCATCTCTTCTTTGTGATACCTTTCTGTTTTTCTCTCACACACCTTACATTCTCTCTCACAATTTCTCTTTCTCTCTTTCTTCTCCTTCTCTGTTAGTTTGTTCACATGATGACTCTATCATCATCACGATCTTGAACCTGGAAGCAAGGCCATCGAAATTACTTCACCCAGTGCTCAGTTTTCTTCATATTTTTTTCTTTTTTTGGGTAATCATTCTTCTACTTTTGTCTTTGTAATCTTCTTCTTCTTCTTCTTCGTCTTATTTCCCTTCTCCTACTTCCCATTCATTCTTTCTTTTTCCATTATCCTCTTCTTTGGTATAATTGAGGTTTTTCGAACTTTGCCACCCTCCCTATAACCTAATTTGAATATTTGAGGAATAACAATGAAATGGTGAAAAAACAGACATTGACTCGAAATCTTCTTGGATTCCCTATTTTGATGAATATTCCAAATAGGTTAACTTATGTTTGAATTCCCTACCACCCTTTTACCACTGATTTTTAACTTATTCAATATGTTTAGTTATTTACATACGTTCTCAAGAAGTTATTCTCAATAAAGATTCTAGTGAAAATCAAATAAATTGTTAAACACCATATTCAGGTTATTTCCATTATACTCCTTAATTATCATTATAGATTTCTATGAAAATTATCCAGTAAAATTTGACAGCCGTAAAATGTTGTCATCTAACGGAATCGATAATTCTATTGCTCTAACATTCAATGATTGTATCGTTTTAAAGTACAGTAGTTATTTCAATTCATTTGAATTTTGTGCAACTATCCTTAAGTAGTGGGAAAATAACTATTAATAGTTCTATTCTATATTCATTTACCTAGAGTATCATTCTGGCATAATAATGGGTAATGACTACATTTTAGACAGTCAGGACGGACGGTTACTGTTTACTGTATTAAACAAGTTGATGTTATCACCTTAAATCTGAATTTTATGGTGAATGTAATGGATAAAGTGGAAATTTTATGATATAAGTGTGAAATTCATGGCTGAACTAGGAATTTTATTCACTAATAAATAATAGGAGTAATATCACAAATTAACATTTCAGACTTCAACAAAAAACAAATACTTCTCTCCAATTAATTAATTATCGCGGTGCCAAAGGTAAACATCCAATTAAAATTCCAATACAAACTAATTATTGTCAAGGTATTAGTTGATTTCTCCCGCGGTTAATTACTGAAATAATTATTATTGCAACTGCTATAGTCTCTGTCCAAGCGAAGAAGAAATTCTGGTAAGATAAGAAAATGACTCCAGCTCAGTCAATATTGGTTCAAAAATTAGCGATTTGGCCTCAAATTGCAGAGTAGAATGTTTTCTACAATTTGAGAATAAATTCATAATTTTTGAACCAATAATGACCGAGCTGGAGTCATTTTCCCATCTTGCCAGAATGTCTTCTTACCTTGGACAGACTATAGCAAAGCAGTTTTAACCTTAATAGTTTTCTCTTCATTTACCACTTGCTAATGTCGGTGTTTTAAAATATTTTTCTTCTTTCGACCTGACTTTCAAAGTGTGTGTGTGTTTGGAAGAGATAAGGTGTTAAAAGAGAGAGAAAAAGCTGAATTAAAGAGAAATAAGGAGTAAGAGAGATAGATAAAGAGAGACAGAGAGAAGCAAGTGACCCAGAGAAAGTCATTTGACTCCATTTTCAATTACTGTCACCATTCTATGAGCTGACACACCACGCATGAGTTGTAAACTCCTTTTTCCTTCTTCTTCTTCTTCTTCTTCTTCTTCTTCTTCTTCTTCTTCTTCTTCTTCTTCTTCTTCTTCTTCTTCTTCTTCTTCTCCTTATCTCTTCTAGCACGAGTCCACTCTCTATGCTGTTTAAAGTGACTTCAAAGATTAAAGCGAAAAGTGACTTTTATTCTTCGAATAATTCACTTTTCAAAAAACCGTTTGTCATCACTTGCTTTCGGCTATTATTTGTCGTAAATTGTTGGAAAATTAGCTCAGAAAACGTGTGGTTGTGGGTTGTTTTCACTTGGATGTGAGTTTTTTTCAAGTTTTCAACCTAATTTTTCTAGTTTTACTCATGGTAGTGACTCGAAATTGCTATTGCAAAGCAGTGTGTCCACGGTTTGATTTCATTTCAAGAATACAATAGACTGTACTAAAAAATTTACACACGACAATATATCTAATTTGTCCAGCACTATTATCAATGTATGTTAATAAATACAAATAGAAATAACAGTACTCCTTTTAATTTTTTCAAATACTCCAGTATTTTTTTTTTATTTGAACACAACATGTTTCATTTACAAATTATGTACAAGACAATAGAGTATTTTATGTATTATCATTAATTTATTTTCTTCAAAATAATTTGAACTATGTACTCACAGCTTAGAAAAAATCTTCGATAACAGATTTAAATCTGAAATGTAACATTGAAGTATAGTCTGTCCAAGCAAAGAAGAGCCTCTGGCAAGGTGAGAAAATGACTCCGGCTCGGTCAATATTGGTTGAAAAATTATTGACTTGGTCTCAATATTGTAAGAAACATTCTGATCTACAATTTGAGAACAACTGAATAATTTTTGAACCAATATTGACCGAGCTGGAGTGATTTTCTCATCTTGCCAGTGGCTCTTCTTTGCTTGGTCAGACTATACAAACCACGTAAATGGCGCATAGAAGCTCATGTGAGGAAAAAATGTCCTCCCCATTTCCTACCTTATTAAAGTACAAGGGGAACCTTAGAGTGTATAATGGACAGTTAAAAGCTTCCAAACTAACTTATCTCAGCGGATACATGGAGACAGTTCACACAATCTTATCAGTATGCCTACCCCATGCCCCTACACATCTCTGAAACATACCCCTGCTAGTTGATTGACACTTTACTCAAAGAGGGATTCGCTGTTGTGATATGGGTGTGTGTAATTTCACTGAAAACATGTTTTTTACAATATAAGAAGTTTGAAAACTGTAAAAATTTCACTCTGAGAGGACTGTTTTGATGAGGTCGGATGGAATTTCTCAGAAGAGGGTATTTTACAGTAGAAGAAGCCTCAAAACTCTAAAAAAGGTAGGAGTACTTGATGAAATTAATGTAAGTATCCGAGGGCAGCTCCAGTAACTTCTCAAAATTGTATTGGGCTAGTGGCAAATAAAAACTCTCTGAAAAGGTAGAGAAAAAATAGAAATGAACGAAAAGGACATGAACCCCCTTCATTGTACCATTGACTATGGATATAGTCAATGATTGACTTATATCCATAGTCAATGATTGTACCCTGCTATACTTGCATTAATAATATTTTATGACATGAACTTTGCTGTTTATTTATAAATTGTAAGAGGGACTCACTAGATTGTTCACGTCTTAATAACCTGAAGTGCTCTTCAATATCAATGTTTCTTTATTCTTGGGCTTCTAATTTCATTATTTATTTATTTATTTATTGTTAGAATTACTACTTGATAGCAAGTATTTTAAGCAAAGGTGATGATGAGTGAGTGATAATGATGTTTACATGGTGAATAAAAGATGATGAAAGTTTACATTAAAACGTAATCAATGTATGTATGATAAAGGCAAGGCTAGTGAATCTACCTAGATTTACTAACCTTGAGTTAAAGGGTACTGGGACTTTTATTCATCAACATCTTCTATGAAGAAAATTACTCAATCAAGTTGATTATGATTATTAAACTTTTAGCCTATATGGAACCATAGGGCTATATGGAACTATTTCAATAGAGCTCTCATGATAATCTCTGATGGAACATGGCCTACTAAAGATAACGAATAATATAAATTGAATTTACTCACAATCTTGCGACCAATTCAGTATTTATCCAAAACGTCAACACTCACCTGGAAGAAAAAGAAGAAATCAGTTATAAACAATTGGAAACTAATAGTTATTTGTGTAACTAGTGCGTAAAGTGAAGGATTGCTGCACGAGTGAAACAGTTTTTTTCACGAGCCGAAGGCGAGTGAAAAACGTTTCTCGAGTGCAGCAATAACACTTTTTCTTAAAAAAAGTAAATTTTGTCTTAGAATATTTTTTTGGGAACTGTAAGAAAGTGACCATCAAGGTATCTTGAATCTCCTTTGATATAGCTGTCGCCATAAAATTAGACAGCTTCGTAAGCCCCTTGAGCGCTCCAACAGCTGTTTTTGTCGTCAATTAGAGAATTGTCATTCAGCTCTATGTCTACTTGCCTAGATGATGTTCTTGAAATCAGAAGAGACAATAGATGCCTTACATCAGCTGTTAGTAGGTTACAGTAGATTACATTATGTACTAGAGACAGACAAAACCGCCCAACATTTTGGCGTTAACAATAAAATTAAAACAATATTAATAGATTACACATTTTATCCAAGATTCATTTCAATTCAATTTACCATTCCTTTCCTCTAAAACTGATGAAGAATATTCAAACTTCCTTTGGAACTTCAATGTTGTTTTAAAAAAGTCTGTCCAAGCAAAGAAGACCCTCTGGCAAGATGAGAAAATGACTCCAGCTCAGTCAATATTGATGAAAAAATTATTGATTTGGACTCAAATTGAAGATCATAATGTCTCCTACAATATTGAGACCAGATCAATAATTTTTGAACCAATATTAACCGAGCTAGAATCATTCTCCCATCTTGCCAGAGGGTCTTCTTTGCTTGGCCCGACTATACTTTCCATGTTCTACTGTTTTATAGTATATCCAAAGCAGTGATCGATAAAAACAGAAAGGAAACTGCCTTCACTATAGATATAGGCTAATCTATAATAAACATGTATACTAGCTTGACCAGCTATCTTGCATGCCTTTTATGGCAACGGCACGTTCCTTCCTGACTGTCCACTTATGGCATTGACGCTTATGGTACGATGATATGGCGCTAATGGAACTATTTGAGGCATGCAATCCCATCATTAATCGTGGATCTAATGATTTACAATATTACTACTCATAATCTATGTAGGCTTATTATCATAATTTGTATATTTTTTATGTTTCTATGACCATTTGTATCTCATAACTTACAACCATTTATATGTTATTTTCCATTCTTGTACAAAGGATTATATTCGTCCCTAATAATATTACTATGATGTTGATTTCTAAATGTATTAAAAATCCATGAGCTGAATAAATACAATAATAATAATAATAATAATATTAATAATAATAATACAATAATAATTTAGAATGAATTCCACTGAATCAAATCCAGTACTTTGCTGAGAGTCTCCAAAATGACAATAGTTGAAAATTATAGATTTAAAAGCTGTTCAAAAAGGAACTATATGTTCCTAACATTGATAATTTGTATAAACAACCAATAATTTCACATAATACAGCTCGAATCCTATGCTATAAAAATATAATTAAAATTAATTACACCGTTAACTAAGAGTTGAGTTTCCTAGACGAAGGAAACTTGTAAAATAACACAAATATGGGAATTTATATGTTAACGGTAATATAACGTTTAGTAACTAGATAAAAAGGCGGAGTTTGGACCCATAAATCTCCATTATTAAAGAATTTACATCTTCTCGTTCAAAGAGATATCTCCCAACTCAACCATAAACACTCAAACCATCAATAATTCTCAACCAGTAAGAGAAAGATTCAGATTCAGATTCAATCACTTTAATAATGTAGATTACATAATACAATAATTCAAAACCTATGCTATAAGAATAAAAATAAATGAAAATTACACTAATTACATTATGGTTTGCATAAGTTGGCTATATAAGAGGGAGATTAAAAGTGAGAAAAGTACAGAGAAGCAAAAGAGAACAAGTGGAAAGTTGTGTGTGTGAGAGTGAGAGAGAGAGAGAGAGAGAGAGAGAGAGTGTGAGAGAGAGAGAAAAAAGAAAGAGAGAGCGAGAGAAAAAGTGTGAGAGAGAGAGAGCGAGAGGATGATCGAGCAATGTTTATAGAATGAAAAATCCTTCACGCTTGGTTTGCGTTGAAAAGGCATGACAAACTCTTCACTTGTGGGTCACCACAATCATCACACATGACTTCCAAATCAATAGAGTGCACCCGTCAATACACCAGACTCCAACAAAACTGACGGATATCAAATGCCTTTTATCAACACACAACTCCGTCAAGACAGTCTGGAAGCGGTCTTCAACAGCACAGAGTTAGCTGAGGTCACTCCCGACACGATTTATGCTTCCGTGGAACGCTCACTGATTGTCCTGACAGAGCTGAGCATTGATGACAGTCATTCGCCAACCGCCAACCTTTTTGGCACCGCTCACTTCTGGTAGGCCGTGCTTCAAAAGCCCACCTACTCCCAATAAATGAACTAGGTTTAGCCTCATTACCTTCATTTCATTAATAATGCAACTGCCCTAAATTGTTTCCTTGCACGTGCTACCTGTATTGCTTTTCTGAGTTCCATACCCACATGAGCTTCAGACATATAATATAACTAACATTATTATTTTATATGTTGATTCTATGATTAAACAGTAGTCCCATGTTATGTTACTAACAAGTGCATTCTATTTCAAAAACAAAATCACAAATATCACATTTTGATTTCATGTTTTTCATAAAAAGTTCATCATCTAGATCTATAACTAAACGCTTTAAAAAATCTCTTTTAAAATTTAAACCACCAGAAAAAAGAAAAATTCCAACCGGGTTGGACGAGTGGTCTGGGGCGTTACAACCTTCAGTCGTCCGCTAGCGCTACCCGGTCGTGGGTTCGAATCCCACCAGAGGCATGGTCGTTTATGCACCTCATAAATCACGCTCGCACATTCCATTACCCACGCACAAGTAAATTTGAATACTTATGTAGGCATCATCGGCAGCAAAAAAAAAAAATACTATTATGGACGCTTTAATCATAGATTAATAGAACTATATAATTTAATAATAGAACCTAATTCCTAGGATTCTCTTTGCTTTAATGTTAGTTAACGGTTATCCTAAAAGATGGAATTTTATGTAAAATGTCATTTATAGGCTATGTATTATTATTTTATCTACATTCGGCTCTATATTACAAATACTTTTGATGAAAGAGAGTGATGAGGAGGAGAAGGGTAAGAAAAAGAAGAAGAAGAAGAAGAAGAAGAAAAAGAAGAAGAAGAAAACGAAGAATACAAAAGAGAACGAGAGGAAACCAGGTGGCCTGGAACTATAGGGTGTGTGAGAATGGGTAGGCTCCATTCTTCTTCCCTCAAACACCTGTCCTCCTCACAAGGAATGCAACAAAACAAGAAAACAACCAAAGAGAATTCCCAGAATCTGCTTCCATCCCATCTGCACGAAGTGATGTGCGCCTACTATAGTCTGTTCCAGCAAAGAAGACATTCTGGCAAGATGGGAAAATGACTTCAGCTCTGTCTGGTTCAAAAGTTTAGTCTCAAATTGTAGATCAGAATGTTTCCTACAACTTGAAACCAAATTTATAATTTTTGAACCAATATTAACCGAGCTGAAGTCGTTTTCCCATCTTGCCAGAACGTCTTCTTTGCTTGAACAGACTATACCTCTTGAAACGCTAGCATTTCCCCTCAAGGGAACCCGAAGGGTACTACCAAAGACTATATAGCTATACTATAGAATAGTATATCTACGGTACTACACAGTTGGATAGATTTAGTTTTCTCATAGTGGAACATAGTTGATGTACTTACATCTATCTCTTTTATTGTATTTTATAATAACGGATAACATGATTCTATTTCCAGTTCTAGTTTTCTGAATAACCGTGTAGGGATATCAAAAAGCTTACATGAAAACGTCACAAGTACGGTCTGTCCAAGCAAAGAAGACCCTCTGGCAAGATGAGAGAATGACTCCAGCTCGGTCACTATTGGTTCAACAATGATTGATTTGGTCTCAAATTGTAGATCAGAATGTTTCGTACGATTGAGACCAAATCAAAAATTTTTGAACCAATGATGACCGAGCTGGAGTCAGTTTCTCATCTTGCCAGAGGTTCTATTTCGCTTAGACAGACTATAATTCTATGTTATTATTATTTGTGAAGTGAAACGCGAGAATTTATTCAAAGGGAGCTTGAAGCTACTATTGAAGGATGTACAGTACTATTGAAAACTGTATAGTAGAATCTAAATTTGTCAAATATGTACAAAATATATATGACGCCAAAAATAAAGTGATTTTGACAATCTCTTGTAAGTGATACAACCCACTATCAGCTGATGTGAAATATCTATTGATTTCAAAAGCATCACATGAATAACAACTTCAATTGATAACATTAGCTGTTGTAGAGCACATGGAGCAGATGAAAACGACTTAATTTTTTTTTTTTGTTTTAAAATTTCTTATACAATTTGTTTTCTCATATTACTTGCAAGAAAATTTGCTGCATTTAACATGGTAAAAGCGATTGAATGTACAGTCTGTCCAAGCAAAGAAGACCCTCCGGCAAGATGGAAAAATGACTCCAGCTTGGTCAATATTTGTTCAAGAATTATAAATGTGGTCTCAAAAGTAGATCAAATAGTTTCCTACAATTTGACATCAAATTTGTAATTTTTGAACCAATATTGACCGAGCTGGAGTCAGTTTCTCATCTTGCCAGAGGGTCTTCTTCACTTCGACAGACTATACCAGTACAGTGAAAGCTATAGTGAGTGGAAAAGGTCCACAATCATGCATGATGCATTGTCCTTGTGTGAAAGAACTTTCGTTCGTTTTTTGCTCATTCATTATACCTATACCATGTTGTATACTACACCAATATTTTAGTAAACACTATACCTATCTATAGTATTTTTATTTGAAAGGATGCAGTCCCAAGGTCTCGCCGGAGACAGTTGTCAAGATTTGAGTTGGGTCACGCGAAATATTTTAGAAGAGATTTGCTAGATTAATTGTAAATTTTTCATTACGTCATCGTCCTGTTTCCTCCGGCTCATTTTTCTTTAATAGTTATTTCGTAATTATTTTCATTTTTCCAACAATTTGTATTTATGGTAGATGAAAGTAGGCTAAGTTCAAGGATGAGTAAAGAGGTATAGAGATGTTGAGATGAGTATGAAGGCGATTCAAAATATATTTGAAAAATTTGGTAATTTGGATTGCAAGGGTCTGCTTCATAAAATTTATGCTCCTATAATACAGGGAAAATGAACCACAAAAAACCAAGTTATTACCTCTTTTCTTTGACCACTCTATAGTCTGTCCAAGCAAAGAAGATGAGAAAATGACTCCAGCTCGGTCAATATTGGTTCAAAAATTATTGATTTGGTCTGAAATTGTAGATCAGAACGTTTCCTACAATCGAGACCAAAACAATAATTTTTGAACCAGTATTGACCGAGTTGTAGTCATTTTCTCATCTTGCCAGAGGCTCTTCTTTGCTTGGTCAGACTATACATCTTCCACAACATCATCATTGTTGGGGCTTGCATGCCTCAACTTCACCCACGAAACTTTTGTAAATTATTAATAAAATGTAAATATAGTATCTACAACAATTGTTGCATCTTATCTTTCAACAATCAAGAGTCAAGACTCACGATACAGAGTTAGTACCGATACTAGTACAGTCTGTCCAAGCAAAGAAGACCCTCTGGCAAGACGGGAAAATGACTCAATCTCGGTCAATATAGGTTCAAAAATTATTAATTTGATCTACTATTTAGATCACATTTTTTATAATTTTTGATCAAATATTGACCAAGCTGGAGTCATTTTCCCATCTTGCCGGAGGGTCTTCTTTGCTTGGACTATATTAGTACACTATCTAGTTTCTTAACTTCATATTATTTATTTAGATTTCTACTTTTTCAAATTTAATAATTGATTAATCAAGCTCAATTTAAATTTCGGTTTTAATCATTTTTTTAATTCTATTATTGAATGAGAAAAATAAACAAACTAGCCTACTGAATACAAAAATTATAAGAATAATCATATTCATTGATATCATATTTGTTTTGTTTATGAGGGTGAAGCCCACATGAGCTCATAGGCTTGTGTGTGGGTGATGAGATGGATGATGGATAACGACTACTTTTTAGGTAGTCGGGACCGACGGCTTATCATCTCCTCCGAAAGACAGTAGACCTCCTATTCTCGTAGACCTATTCTTACAAGGACCATTTATTTATGAAATGAAAATATTCTTCACTAGGCGAAGCTAGGACTAGGGAGTCCTTTCTATCACTTAATTTTCATCAAATTTTTCAATAGAAATCCCAATTACGAGTACTTCATGAAAACTCATCTAAATTCTTGAGAGAACGTACGCCTAATTTATCTGTTCCTAATCACAATATATCTTTATCAATGGATAGATTTATGCAACCAAAATGTACAACACCAACTATTCATTCAACAAAACAACAGAATTTTTAACCAATCTTCCACCAAAAATACACAGGCACCAAAGTTCATTGACCTCTAGTGCTATTGTATAACACTGGCCACATGTCTAATAAAACAAACAAAATAATAATAACTCTATTCAGCAATGTTTAAACACAAACGAACCGACAAGAGTCGGTTATTGTTTACATTAAAACAATGGACACTAGGCGCGAGAAAAAAATAATAAAATTACAATCACAATAACAACGTAGGTCATCCTCTAGTAAGTTTAGTCGGTTATAGTATATGTTACGCTATTGTAGTAATAGTAAATATAGTACATACGCTAGCTTGACAGAGTATTACTATACACATTGTCGTCATAGTACGGTGCGTTCACATTGCTAAGGCATCGTCAAAGTTGATAATTTTTAATTAATTAAACTTTGATAATATTCTGTGATGTACTGTAATATCTTTGATAAAATATTAGATAAAAGACTGTGATGTTACAACTGGAATGACAATGAATTGAACCATCACAGCTTTTTACAATATTATAAAAGTTTACTAGCCGGCAGGCTCGCTTCGCTCGCCTTCTCCGCCTAGCCAAGGGGCTCTGCCCCCTGGACCCCGACAGTATAGGCAGTGTAACTTTTTCACGTATCATCTTGTGTATCTTCTTGAAAGGGAATTTAAAAGCGGAAAGCACAGCTTTTGATACTTCAACACGGTAGTATCCAATCCTATCTCAACAAGTATATAATTCTGTTATCAGAAGTCGGAATCACAGTACCCTGTTTACTATTTTTTTCCATTTGAAAACAACATATTTCACTCTCCTGATTAAAACGATATTGAAAATGGTACTATGATTTCGATTTCTATTTATTACCGTACATTGATAGTAGATAAAAAGGAAACATATGATATTGTTGTACGAAAATAATAGGAGTAAAAGCATGAGAACTATCGATAATAAGCAAAGAATTCTCCAACGAAATTGAAAGTTATCAGCAGAACAGGAAGAAGGAAATCCCACGGAAATCACAAAAATTAATAATCGCTGTTGCAATAATTGGGTTCCAGACGATAAAATCTCAGCTGAAAATTGCCTCATTCAAAGAAATCCTAAATTTTAAACCGTTCAACTGTCAAACTTCCAACAACAGTCTTATTCACATTCATGTTTAGGAAATACGATTATACTTTATACAAGTGATAGTTTGCATAAGTTTAATTTTTTTTAAGATGGGGAACTTCGTTGTCACTTATACAAGAGAAATTTTTCAAACATTTTTGCCAATAATTTATTTACATTCATAGTGTGAGATACTAAAAGTGTACTATACAGTTGTAGTAGCCTATTAAAATACAGTAGGCCTCTGTAGTTTTTGAAAGAATGGTCTTTTGGTAACGTCATTAAAACAATTAATAAAAATAATACAGATTTTTGCATTATATCCTTATAGGTTGTTTATTCTATTGAGCATTTTAAATGCATGAAATCACTGCCATTGCAATCCATTAAGTTCATCATAAATAATTGAAATTCTTGATTATTATTTGATTGATCAATTGATTAAATAATTAGCCTACAGATGATGATTTCAATAAATAAATCATCGTGTCATTACTATTCTTTACAGCTTTATACTATTTTTGTAGTGTATATAGTTTTCTTCAATGTACAGTATATAGCAACGTACACTATTCTCGATAAACTTGATGGATTACAGTTTGTAATGTAGTACATAGTACATGAGTATGTAATATACTGTACATTGAAGAAAACTATGTACACTTCAAAATCAAACTGATTTTGATTTTGCAGTAGAAAAACTTTGAATCTTCAAAGTACTTAGCGTTGCTGTAATGTGAAACAGTAATTCATAGTAAATCCAGCCTCCAGGTGCCTCATCGACTAAATTAATAATATAATTGCTGGTCCTTTCACAGTCATAGTTCTTGGAAAATATTTTTTTCATGGTACTGATAGCATAATACTACTCTCTTTTATGCAGTTGTTAGTTTTAAAACTGATAAAAAAGATAAAGATAACATTTCAGTTTTCCTGAAGATCAAATCCATTGTTATTACACGTACAGATTAACCAAATTTAAGCATAGAAAGTTCAAAATGTTACTATCGTTCCTCTACACCTTTTCAGAACCATTTTAAATTCATTGTAATCTTGGTCATCAACTGTCATTTACAATGACATTCACAATTCACAATTTGCAATGACAATAATTCCTTTATTTTCCTGGTATCACCAATAATTGGACTATGGACACACTAAATTCATCATGTGCTATTTTAATAGAGGTGACATCATAAAATGCTATCTAAGCGGCATCAAAATCGCAAATTAGATGCAAAAAGATCTCCAACATTTTTTTTTATCAAAACTGATACACTCTGATCTATAAACTCATATAAAAATATTTGTGACACGTTAGATTGAAAAATTGTTCACGGTTCATTTCATAGATGATACTACTGTATTATAGTCTGATAATACAGATGACTAACCCCATAAAACGAATTAAATTAATTTTAATCATGATAAATCTTGATATGACATTACGAACAATATGACATTATTCATGAATGCGTCATCATTCAAGTGATAAATTGGGGCATTTTTCCTCAATACTATTAATAGATTCAGAATGAAATACGATTATCACCACATTTGTTTTTATTATCCACGATAAATTCTCGCAAAATGACAGTCTAGTTAGGATTGAATGTACATAAATGTCAAGATAATTCAATTTTCAAGATAAAACTATTCTTATCTAACTGAGGGTTTGTTTTAGTAAGAAATGAGAGGCTGAACAGTTTTTGGATATTTTCGTTGTCATCGAAAGACAATAAAATAATATAATTTGAGGATTGAAAGAGCGATTTGAGAAATCTAAAAACGTCAAATAGATTCAATAAGAGTCTAAAGTTCATGACTTGGCCCAGGAATTTGAGGCAATTTGAATGCATTGGCGGCTCGTGCCCACGAAAAAGGTGAAGTGCTGTACAGTAAAAGATACTTCACCTGTTTCGAACACTTTACCTGTTTCGTGGGTACGAGCCACCAGTTTGGAAATGGACTCTAGAAGAAATGAATGATGATGGCCTTAGCTTCATTTTGAAATAATTATGGACAATGTTGAGGATTCATATTCAGTAGGATGATAATGATCAATCAATCAATTATTTCTCCTGAGGAATAAATAGTGATGCCGGGGTTTTCAAAGCATACTCAAAGTTGAGGGACCCTCAAGTTTTGATGAACAGCTGACATTTTCTATGATAAATATAGGAAATTTAGTAAAGTGTAGTAATTTTGAGGGTCCCTCAAATTTGAGTGTGCTTGGAAAAACCGGGCATGAATCTAATACTGATGGTTTTCGAGTTATAACCTACTTGATTTTTATTTGTGGATTGTAGAAATGACGTTACCGGTATGGATATGTAAGTTACGTGGATTCCGAAACACCACATTATTGTGTGATCATTAAGAAGATGATGTGTATTTATTCTTGGCTGCCCACCCATCCAACATCAGTCTTGAGTAATCGTGACTTAACTCATGGATCACTCTAACCGCTCTTACTGAGCGGTCAATCACATCCTCGTCTGTAATTAAGTCAACTTTTGATTCGAGATTAAATATATTCAATCATCAAATCAATAATTTATTGTATTATTGATTGACGAATAAGAATATTGTAAGAAGCACTATACAGAGTAATAAGATGGTAACTTATCGATATTTTATTCCTTAAGAATTGCGAGTAAGATGGAGTTTACAGGATGGTGAAATTTTACTCAAGTATTACTGTACTTTAATTCAGAAAAACGATTGGCTTGAATTCGAAACAAAATTAGTTGAATCATTCAAAATGCTCTATCAATTCAGTTTTCTATCAACTGTTTTTCAAATTCAGCTTTGTTACCAACTTGAAACACAACTCGATACTTGAACACAACGTTGATAAACGTTGAAAATAGATGAAAAGAAACTACTCACCAGTTCTGCAAAATTTAAAAGAATCTCGCAGTTTTTTTCGAGGACTATTTGAAAATCACAGTTATAGAAAAACTTTTTTGAAAACGACAATATTCTAACCTCTCAACACAACAATCAAGTAGATGCCAGATAATTCCAACAATAACACTGTGGCGCACTATCAACTTTAAAAATAATTTCAAATTAGAAAATAATTAAAATACAGCAAATTTTTTGGAAAATAAATAATTGTTTTAGTTTTATAAAAGCGATCTCTGAAATTTCTGTTGATTATTCGGCACTAGAAAACAGAATACTGTTGGGATGAAAACAGAAACAAGCTTCTGTCAAAAGAGATTGAAGAACGCTACAGCGTTACCAACACAACAAGCTGAAATTGTCTTTCAGAATATTACTCCTTCTTTTGAAACTGTAAAATCTCTTTAAAATCATCCTTATGACCTTTTCATCAGTCTTTCATCACTAATCAAGTCTTCAAACAATTCTGGATTTCAAAATAAACCATTATTCACAGATTTGAACATTTTTTTGCAAAGAAATGGGTGTTAGATAGCAGCACTGTACGGCCATTTCTTATCAAACATTTTTGATAGGTGTTATTCCAAGTAAAAAATGGAAGCACTAGGTGGCAGCACTATTTGGAGGTATTTTTGAACGTGGACTAGATTCAAATTATTATTTTTGTTTTTTTGCACTTTTTTCACAAATTTCTGGAAAATTACTTAGTTAATGTAAGAGCAGTAAGTTAGTTAATTTTTTTCAAATTTTAACCTTGTATTTGTATTTATAAGAAGAGAATTTAAGAAGAGGTGAAGTTTCAGATTATTGTAACTTGATTCAAAAATTCATAAAAGTCAGTAGCCTACCTAATAATAATATTTTAGTATAATGTTGAAAAATGGAAAGTTTCAAGATTGCCTGTAAAAATTATTCTGTTTGATAATAAAGCATTTTTATTATTATTTTGTTGTGGTCTTCAAGAGCCTTATAAAGAATAATTCAACTGGTTTATTCAGAATTGATTATAGAAGCAATCAGAAGCAATAAAGAAGTAATTCATTGCTAGCAATGGAGCAATAATAATTATTGTATTATATCAATCATTATCCTAAAGTTATATATCATTAGGATAGTAGATGAGCAATATTATTAACTTGACAATATTATATTTATTGTAACAATTATAATTGTATAGCAGTTTTGATTGTGTTGAAGATTCATAGACTAAAATTAGTCTTGACGAATATGTTCAGTGGCATAAGAAAAATATTCCTTTTCTGTATCTTTAAAATTTACTCATAAAATGCATATTTGGGAAAAATTCAAAATTCTGATGCATTAGAAAAAATGGACCAAAATGAGTTCACAATATAAGACGTTTGAATATTCATATTCAATATTCCTATTCCATACAATAAAACTATCAACTTATTCATTTGAAAATCAATTTGTATAAAATTGGAGTGCCTATCTAGCAATATGAGTTATTGGATTCATTCTTCTTACTTTTTGGCTCATTGATAATTCAATCTCACTTTTAGAAAAGCAAGTAGAGAATCACAAAATTTTCAAGTTCATATGCTGTACCGCTACTGTATCAATAATATTTTTGATTGTTTTAATTTCATTTTAATAGTTTTTAATACATTTAGATAGTTTTGTTCTGGATCTGGAGCTACTGAAAGATGGAAGCAAGATGAAAGAGCTCAGTACCTGGAAATGTACCGGCGACCACTCCTTTGGTTTCGGAGCATCAAAGAGAAGCGATTTGTTTGATCAGAGCAATTATTTATCAAAGCCTAGATGGATAATTGTTTCCAGAAACTAATTAATTTGTCCGAGGCTGCATAGCTCCGATTACAGGATCCTGAATCCATTAGCTATTATTTATTCGCTATTATATTATTTAGCTATTATACTATATTATTTACTATTATGCTCGTATTTTATCCATTATCCCATTAGCTCCTATTATACCTATACCTACATTATATAGGTATTTCTATATAACCTTGCTTAATCTATAATACTACATTATCTTTATCTACTATATCTGTAGATATACATAAACAGACCCAAATTTTAACTCATTGAAACTAATTTATTGTCAAGATTAAAATATTAGATTGCATTGATCATCATCCTTCCTGTAAATAATTAATGTCCACTTCCACTATATTTGTAGACGTAGACCCCAGTTTCAAATCATACAAAATTCATTGTTATGTAATGATTATAATTAAACTGCATAGACCATCCATATTGTGAAGTGTCTTGAGTGGTAAAAATTCATAATATAATAGAGAGATTGATAGATAGAAAAAATTCCTTTATTTACACTTTGTAAATTTTTACAGAAAATTTATAGTGTAGCTGCATAGATATTCCACGTCATTTGAAAAATTGCAATGTGTAAAATCATCAGCATGTTCCATTTTTTCTATTGTTTAACAATTTGATACCGAATGTATAACCTTCGAACCAATACTGATCGTGCTGGAGTCATTTTCCCATCTTGCCAGGAAGTCTTCTTTGCTTGGATATTGTCAATTTGGTATGAATTTACCACCGTAGCAAATATTTGAATAAAGAATATATGAATAATGTCTTACCTGCAAACATAGCACAATCCCATTATGACAGGAACGGCTCATATCGGGCGCATGTTTTTTGATCAGCATGTCCGGCTCCGAATTACATTTCCCCAATTTGGCGAACAGCGCCGGAGACAAACGTCCGGGAAACTTTACTCCGGCACTCAGATCCCGGAACGCATTCGGATCCCGGAACGCGTTCGGAGACGCCGGAGTCGATTTGGCGCAGATCCTGACTGATTTGTCTTTCTCCTCAATTTTCTCGTCCTTTTTATTGTTGTCTTCGTCTTCTTTATCTCCTCCTTCTTCCTCTTCAACGCTGTCCTGTTTGATTTCTATGCTGGGCGGCTGGGAGGCGGGCGTAGAGCGGTCTACGTCGAGGTCTCGCATGGCGGAACCAATCTGGGGTGAAAAATAGAGAGGAATGTTGAAAGAGAATTTGATTATATTCACTGTATTCAATAAGATTACAACATCAGATTCAACATTGGATAGAGGAGAATAAGATACAGAGGAATTATGTTTCATCTTTTCATTATTGCAACTTTCAATGTTTAAGTAAAATAAATCGATTTATTTAGACAATTTTTTGATGGTGATGCCCACATGGGCTCTTAGGCCTGTGCGTAGGTAATGGGAAAGATGATGATGAGAGATGAATGGACCTACTGCTTTAGGTGGGTTCCGAACCACCAGGAAGCGATTTTTGAGGCTCATGAATTGAATTCAGAGGAACCGGTCACCGTTACAACCGTGGTGGTAGAGGCACGTCGCTTATCTAATCTCACCGATTAGACACTCTCTACCACTGGGACAGTATAAGTATTTGGAAAATGCCAATATTTTCCTCATATTGCATTTGTAGCCTATTCAAATAAATTGATAAATATCGATAGATTCAAAAAAAATTTCATAGACTCTATATAGGTAATGATAGTGTATTTACTCTCAAGATGATATATTTAATTAAATATTATATCGAATTAATCAATGTAATTATTATCAGGCTATTGTAAGATTTTTCACCTTGATTGTCTTGAATCATTGTTCGATAGGGTATTGTATATCTCATAATATTGTATCATAATGCATCATATAATGCATGTATAGTTGCTGACGCCAATAGCTAGACGTTTATTTATTCTGTCATATTTAATGTTATTATTCTATATTCTTTTACGTGATATAATCTACTTATAGCTGATGCTGATGTAAAGCATTAATTTATTGTCTCTTTTGATTTCGAAAACATCACACGAACAGTCAATAAAAAAATGCAGTCATGTCAAATCAATACTAATCAGTCAAGTCAGTGTAGAATTTGTTTATAAAAATTTACTGTTATCTATTCGAATTTCTATATAGAATTTCACTTTATTTAGTTGGTGAATGCAAAAATATCAAATACTATAAACAGATATGTGAGACTCTGAAAAAATATCTAATATTAAATTTATTCCACCTCACTTTAAATGATCAGGATCGCGTTTATTTTCACTTGCAATCGTAATAATCAAGTTTACTTCATCTCTTATGAAATGATAAAAAAATAATATTTCCACTTGGAATGATAAGAATCAAGTTCATTATCACTTGGAATAATCAGAATCCAACAAGAATGACGAAATTATACACAATCGTATTTCAATGCTAATACAAAGTACAAAGGGGAACAAACAAAGGATTTAATTTTTCCACAACATTCATTTCAATTTCAATTCAACCACCCACATACACTCTAAAACAGAGCACATGTCCAAGCTACAACCCTTACTTGCAACCCTTCCATGGGCGTACACCCTTCATACTCGGACAGTTAAGAAGACATTCTGGCAAGATGGGAAAATGACTCCAGCTCGATCAATATTCGTTCAACAATCATAAATTTGGTCTCAAATTGTAGTAAACAATCTAATCTACAATTTGAGACCAAATTGATAATTTTTGAATTAATATTGATCGAGCTGGAGTTGTTTTTCCATCTTGCCAGAGGGTCTTCTTTGCTTGTACCGACTATACTCGTCATTCCCTTCAAAGGGATTAAAATCGATCCAATTTCACTGAGACCTACAAAACAAGTGGTCAGCAGCTGAATCATGAATGGTAAGGGTGAAATCCACCCTCTTCAACATCCCCCCCACCCCACTATAGATAGCCCCACCCCATCACGCTAGGCGTGAGTTACCTATGAATGAATGAATGCAATTTCACTGCGCGTGTATGGTCTGTCCAAGCAGAGAAGACCCTCTGGCAAGATGAGAAAATGACTCCAGCTCGGTTAATATAGAATCAAAAATTATTGATTTGGTTTCAAATTGTAGGGCAGAATGTTTCCTACAATATTGAGACCAAACCAATAATTTTTGAACCAATGTTGACCGAGCTGAAGTAATTTTCTCATCTTGCCAGAGGGTCTTCTTTGCTTGGACAGATTACAGATTGCAAGGGTCGTCATGTTGCTATGAAATCAATAAACTTGATGTTTTTTTCCATGACTGTAACTGAAATATTTTAGACAATATTCGTATTCTCCTAAATTTACAAATTTAAGAAGTTCAGCTTATTTTAAAAATTCTCTACCGTCTTCAGAAACCAAATATTTAGTTTGATTATGAATGAATGCATTTCTACGAACTATGTGGCATGTTGGGTTTGTAAATCACTAAAATTAATTGAAAAAATGGAATTTTAGAATAATTAAACATCTATGTAAAATTCATCGTAACCGTGAGTTTCCTACTTTTGATGGAAACTGGAATAATATTTGAAAAGAATGAAAATTCAAATACAGGAGCAGTAGTAAGCTACTTGGTTACTTATGAAAGAATAAATTTCCACGGCTAGTAGAATAAATAATTAAACAGTTTTCAGAAACACATTTCTCTGAAGAACAGGCAATCAGCTCATTTTCAACTATTTTTAGAAACTAGGTATGCGTATTTCCTTCAATTTTCAATTTAATTTCCAAGGCTTGCTTGGGTGCGTATGAGCACTTACAAAAAAAAAACAACAATAATAATTGATATTTGGAAGATTGATGATTAATATTATTTTATAACGAATAGTATCACTTGAAAGTTATCTATCTAGCTTCTTTAGAATTCTTAAGACACAAACGAAAAAGGAGTGGTTACTAAGAATGAATGGTTTGGTTGAACAAAGAAGACATTCTGGGAAGATGGGAAATGTCAACAGCTCGGTCAATATTTGGTACATGAACTAAAATTTGGTTTCAAATTGTAGAAAACATTCTGACCTACAATTTGAGACCAAATTATTTATTTTTGAATCAAAATTGACCGAACTGAAGTCATTTCCCCATCTTGCCAGAATGTCTTCTTTGCTCGGCCAGACTATAATATTCTACAGCTCTTGAGGCTAAAGAGAGGATTAGGAAGGGAGTGCACTTTGTAAAATCGATACGAGGGGTGTTTTAGAAATAATATTCTTGTACAATAACTCACCTGTATCTTTTATTTTCTAAAGAAAACTAAGATTTTTTCAAGTCACAAACACTTTCACAACATCAGTACTCGCGAACAGTTTGTGTAATACTGATAAATAAGGATTCAGGACTGGGGAAGGATGCATGTTGTCAAATTTCCCTCGGCTTTTCCGAATTTCCCGATTTTCCCCCGGTTGGGGAAGAGGGGAAACCCTTTTCAAGGACAGATGATGGCCCGTTTAATCGCAGTAACCTATTTTGGGCGCAGGGTAGGTTGGGGGAAGTGTATCTCGTACCAAAAAAGGATGAACGATGAAGTATTGACCCCTTTCGGGGTCTCTTTTTTGTCAGTATTGTGGGGAAGTATGGAAGCTTCTTGGGATTTAATTATTTCACTTTAGTATTGAGTAGGATTGTTTGAGAGAGATTTATTTCTATTCACTAGTTGATGTAATAATAATAATAATAATTATAATGTAATTCTATTCCAAATAAAAAACTGTGAAAAAGTATTATAAACCTCTTCAGGTCTCAATTATTATGTAGGAATTCTTTTGTGAGGGCTTTCTATTCATTACATTTAATAGATTTATACATTTGTATTAGATTAATACATTTGGGAAAAGTATTACAAACCTAAGGATGATTGAAAGAATACACCTTTCAAAGTCTTCATTATTTTGTTTCCATAGGAATGTTTATGGGTTTCTATTATAATAAACCAAAGGTGCATAAAATCTGGAAGCCGTATATTACATACCACGTTTTCCCGTAACTACATACTACATATTACTATTTACTTCCTTTTTCTTAGGACTACTGTACTTATCAAAGTACCTCTTAGTGGGGTAATAAGATTTTTTGAAAACTTTGATACATATTACTTTTACATGGAAAATATAAAATTATTCTATCTCATGTAGCCTATAACAGCATAATAGGGCTTCTAAATTTTCATCAAACAGGATTCTGAATTGTTCATCCTCAAAATAATAATTTTCTGTTAATCTGAAATTGGTTGTTCTTTACTTTGAAATACACTGTATAACTTCCTTCATTCGCATCCTTGATAACACATCATTTTTTGTAATACCTAGAAACGTATTCATTCATATGAATGAGAAAATTTAAGTTACATTAATTTAGGCCACTTAGTGAGTACCGTACAGATAGAGGAATAGTCTATAGGAAGACTAAAAATGAAAAAAGTGACTGCAATGTCGTGTAAAATAGTTCAGAGTGAAGAAAAAACATAAGAAAGTTGGAAAGAACACAGAATAAAATGGAATAGAAGTGAAAAGGAATCGGGGAATGACTGTAATTCTATCGTATGAAGTCTATCAGTAATTTAATTTCTAATAATAACCGAACACGAGAACACAACAATAAAAATGGTCCCTACAACAAAAACTAATGAGAGAATGAAATAGATTCTATCATAGAGCAGAGTCAATCTATCAATCAATCTATTTTTCAAGAAGACGTTATGAAATGGCTACCTACAGTCAAGTAATTTACAATCACGAGTCAACCGACCAATACCAAGCAAGTTCTAGATAACACCTACAAGCTCCGCCCAACTCTCTTCCATTTGGCTGAAACAACGAGCCTATTGTACTTGTAGTTCTGATTTCTGCCGCGAGGTCGTAGCAATTGCTGGGTGATGTACTACACAAACAGTCACACCTCCAAGCTCCGCCCAACTCTCTTCCAATTGGTCAACAGTTCAAAACAGTTCTAGTTCCTAATTCAACCGCTGGATGGCAGCACTTACAGGGTTATGTATCTACCAGGCCAACAGTCACACCTTCAAGCTCCGCCCAACTGATTTCCGATTGGTCAACAGTTTGAAACAGTTCTAGTTCCTAATTCAACCGCTGGATGGCAGCACTTACAGGGTTATGTATCTACCAGGCCAACAGTCACACCTTCAAGCTCCGCCCAACTGACTTCTGATTGGCCAACAGTTCAAAACTGTTGTACTTCATGATTCAACCGCTTGATGGCAGCACTTACTGGGTGGTGTTTTGTGTTGTGTTATTGGAGACAGCCACACCTCTAAGCTCTGCCCAACTGACTTACAATTGGCTAACAGTTGGGTAATATTGTAGTTTCTAACTCGACCGGTAGATTGTACCAGTTACTGGGTGGCATTTCAACAAGTGTTTGAGAGTGATGAATTGAATTTATTGTTGTTGAAAGCGTTGTGTATACCGTATGTCCGTATACGTTCCAATTCACTTCCAAGATTTAGATTTAGATGAAAATACTCATGATAAATTCTGTATATACTCAAAAGTCTTTCGTGCACTGAAATCCATCCACTATTTTGCGGTAAAATTGTACACTTTTTAAAATGAGGTACTTTAATAGATAAAAATCTAAATCAAAAAGTGCCCTTTTTGTACGTATTACTCAAACACAACATGTATCACTCTCCCAAGAGGCGCACTAACTATGCATGCGTCTTAGGTATAACAGAGGCATAACCTGTTACAAACCATATGGTGTTTGAATGTAATGTACAAAAAAGGTGCTATGCTTTGTAAATTTATCAATTACATTGATTGTAGCCCTAGACAAAAAGGAAACACCAAATAAGTTATACACCCACGGAATAATTGAAAAATTCTGTCCATACTAATACTATACAATGACAACAATCCATTATAAGTTATCATAGACAAATATTACAATTCAATCCAATGATCAATTTTCTGAGTTCAAAGCCATGTTTAATAAATTTCTTTTCAAAAGTCTTGTAGTAGTACTGCATGTATAATGTGTATACTATCATACTATCACGATATGCAAGTCACACCTAATGAAAAACTACCAGCGTTGTCAAAATTATTGCTTAAGGTTTGTTTACTCTCCAATGCCATGAACGAATCACCCAAGCCCATATTTCAAGTTCAACTCTAAAGCTACCTGATCAGAGAAATTTTAGAATACATAAACTTGTTAGAGATATATTAAAGCATTGTAAACCAGTTTATTTCAAAGATGATTTTAAATTTGTTTCTGAAGGTAGAAGAATAGATGTGTCTCTTACTAGAACTGGGAAAATACTTTGAGGATTCCTATTCACCGTACTACCATCTACACTAGGTCCTTTTAGTTTCTGGTTGCCGTGCATGGAATGCACTACCTGACTCTATAAGATGTATTGAGTTAGAGCAAGCTTTAACATATCTCTGAAAACGTTCGACCCTAGAGCAACAGCTTGACAACCCTTCATCTATCACCCACTCCACATACTTGTAAATACACTCGCCACCGATACTTTCATTAATGTTATATTAATCTGAATCCTGCTGTTATATTCACATTATTTACAAGCAATGTAAACTATTTTATGCAGTGTGTGTATCTTCATGTCTAAAGTTCAGAATTCAAATTTAGTCAAATTTGAAAAATTTGAAATGTCAAATTTAGATAATTCAATCGTAATGGATAAGATTGCCATCTAATCATGCAGATAACTTGAAAACCAAAAGTACGTCTCTTCAAATGAATAGGTAAAAATATAATTAGGGTGATTCCCACATGAGCTTGGGCATGTATGATTCAATTAATTTCATATATACTTTTGCATTTCATATATTCATTGGGACATATACATTTACATAATCGGATTAAAATCAATTGAACTGATTTAGGAGATTGAAATATAACTGAAAAAACAGGTTCTGCCCTAACTATTCATCTGCCAATTACTATTGAAGGATAAACAATATCTTCTCAGATTTATGGAACAAGGCCCATGTGTCTTCCTTTATTAAGATTTAATCAATTTTATATCATAATTTTTCGAAATCATCCCCAGTATAGTATAGTCTGTCCAAGCAAAGTAAAGCCTCTGGCGGGATGAGGAAATGACCCCAGCTCGGTCAATATTGGTTCTAAAATTATTGATTTGGTCTCAAATTGTAGATCAGAATGTTTCCTTCAATTGAGACCAAATCAATAATTTTTGAACCAATATTGACCGAGCTGGAGTCATTTTCTCATCTTGCCAGAAGGTCTTCTTTGCTTGGACAGACTATACCTACGCTGTATCTCACAGCAAATTACGTTCCTGACCGACTCTCACCAAATCCAAAAGGGACAAAACAAAGTGGCAAGCCTGATACGACCTTGAGATTTGTGCGCATGCCTCAGGGGAAGTAGCAAGGGGTGCCAACCTCACACCCCTGTAAGCCCTCAACCCTTTCGTTTTCAACGGGCCAGGGTCGCAGCTCCCAACCCTCAAAAACATTCCACCCAAATACTGGATCCTGGCTATGTTTACACGTGGCTGTTTGAAGTTGCGAAGTTGGTTTAAAAATTTGAAACAACTTTAATCAATAAATTCTTCAAAAAATTACACATTTTAGTAAGAAAATATTAACTGTGACTAAAATATTAACCCTAAATTATTTACTAGCAGTTAAAAAAAAAGAGTAAACTATTAAATTTAGAGGTATCAATCTCTAAACCTAAAGAGAAGTGAAAACTATTTTTTGAACTTCCTTGCTTCTATAGAAGGAGTTGAATTTCATTTGAATTTTTCTATCGCAGTTGAATCCTAAAAATGCCTCAATAATCTATTGTGCATGATAGAACTCACCACTTAAATATTGACAATGAAGTGGTCTGTCAGAGCGGAGAAATTCTTATAGAATTTGAAATTCAAAGTTGAGGGCTAAATGATTATTGACGGCAATAATATTTTAGGCGGTTTGACTGCCTCTTGTACGTGATATAACGCATATAACCAACACCTACTAATACATTTTAATACATTAGATGTATTAGTAGGTGTTGATATAACCCACGAACAGCCGAAACAAAGGATCTATTGTCTCTTCTGATTTCAAAAACATCATCTTTTAGCATAATTGAATAACAACTCAAATTGAAAACACCAGCTGATGGAGAGCACAAGGAGCAGTCAGAACCTCCTCACTTTTTGGCGGCTAATTCAATGAGTAGCCTAGTCAGCAGAAGTATAGAGTGCTCGTGACTCGAATCATTCCAGCACTGTATATAATTATTATAGATGGCGTTTTATTGTCTAAAGCTGTGTGCGATAACAGCTTGATTTGATAAGGTACTGTACATTCAAAAACATAAGAATCAAATAAGTCAGTTAAATATGATTATCAAATTATTAATTAATTTAATTATTCAACAACAAAATACAATGTCTTTACAATATTGGATTAGTCTGTTGTTGCATATGGTATGTAAGTTGCACACGTCAGAAGAGGTCATCTGGGATGGTCATGTACTGTATATTCTCTCCGGTACTGATCTCAGCTTCCTCTCGAAATCCGATTGTGAAACGTAAAAGTCGATTGCCGGTGATAAAAGGTTGACAATTTCTGTGCATCTCGCACTAGCATTATTAAAATACCTTGAATCGTTGAATCTTTATTCTGTATCTCTTCATCGTTCCAATTTTAGTAGGGTATGTTCTTAATATATCAAATTGAAAGGCAATTAATTGAACCGTGAATACTTTTGTTACTGATGCCTAGTTGAGATACGTATACCTATGAAAGTTTGATTTTCGCAAAAGAGAAGAAGATTCGATGGTATGAAGAAGAAGATTATGAAAATGAAGAAAAAGAGAGAAAAAATTACATCACTATACTAAATACTCTGTGTCTGTATACTGTGCAACGTCACAGTTTAACGAGCCTAGGGGATTTGCAACTTTGAGGGGTTGAATGGGACTTTGAAAAATAATAGTGATCCACTTCCATTTAGTAGAGTGAGGGAGAACGGAAAGAATTCCCCTTTAGAATCATAAACAGTAGAAGGGATGAGACCCAAAAGATCTTCACAATCCTTTGAATATTAGAATAGACACGTGTTATCGCTGTTATATGTACAGAAGTTTATAACTATGTACAGTATACATATATATATATATATATTTTGTCCTATGTATGTTTCTGGGGTCTTTTTTCTAAAGGAGAGTGAGGGTAATATTCGTGCAATTTTTTATCCCACTTACTGTTATTTTCAGTCAGTTTCCCACTAATAAGAGAGTTGAGGGAAATTTTTTTTCCGAGGAAGAAATGAGTATAGAAGAAATAGGACTGAAAGAACGATATTGAAGTTGAAGGAAGAGTGAGGAGAAGAACGAAAAGAAGAAATGGGAAAGGAAAAACACTCAAGAAGAACTATATGTTGATGGGTAGCACTGGCGGTTCGTGCCTACTAAACAGGTGAAGTGCTGTACAGTAAAAGATAAGGGCACTTCACCTGTTTCGTGGGTACGAGCCGCCAGCAGTGAATTGGGTAGACTTTTGAAAAGAAGGGAACTAAGAAAATGTGAGAGGAATCAGTGAGGAAACCACAAAGAAGAAATGAATTTAAGGAAAAAGAAAAACGAAAAAGAAATTGAAAAAAGGAATAGAACTAGATATGTGAATGAGAAGAATATTGAGGAGAGGACAAAGAAAAAATTATGGTAAAGGAAATACATGTGACAAAAAAATGAAGAAGAAAGGAAGATTAAGGAATTGATAAAGAAAAATAAGGGTATGATGAGGAAAGTAGAAAAATATAACTTAGTGATTAGACAAATGAGATGAAAGACAAATAATTAAGAAGAAATGGGAAAGAAAAATAACAGGATAGGATGGATGAAAAGAATTGAAGAGAGGGCAGCGGAAAAGAGATGGCGATAGATGTGGCAAAAAGAGAGGGGAGAGGAAGAGTTAGGAATAGATAAAGAAAAGAAGATGATTATGGAATGGAGAAAAATTCAGAGATTATTTTTAGAGAAGAAAGTATCTATTTAGCAGAATCGAAGGTAACTTCTGCATTTGAATGGTCAAAGGAAGTTTTACTTTAAATGACTGATGAAAAGAGAGAAAGGGAAGAAGAAGAAGAAAGTGAAGGATGAGGAGAGAAAAACGTTGTGATGACGAAGAATGAAAAGAAGGGATGCAACATGCAAGAAAGCTGTCGAGCCGGCTGTAGTGAGAGAAACTGAAATCGAGAGCGCTCCTGCTACCTAGCGAACGGAAATCGAACTAGACCGTTCACCAGATGCATTTACACGCTATCTAGCGAGAGAAAATGTAACTACTACAGACGTATTGTAACTTTTGTCCGTTAGGTCGCATCGCATTGAGCAAAGGGCTCTGTTAGTTGCACTTTGGGATTTGATAGGAGTTTCTTTCTAATTCTATTCAATAAACAGATTCAAACCTAGTAACTATAGTTATATAGTACCTATTATGATAGGTAATAAAATATAGGATCGAATATCTGCAACAAATTGTGAGTAATAACTGAAATTCATTCTTGTCCATAAGTTATGGTTAACAGTCAGATTAGTTTCTTGTTAGGCCTATATCATTAACGTTCTGAGTAAATCAAATCCTTTAACCTGACTTAAGAATTTAAGCGATTGACGAATATGACTGTTATTAATGCTCAGCTCTGTCGGAACAGTCTGAAGCTATGTTAGAGAGCGAATTATTACAGATGTGGTCGCTTGTCTTGCATCAATATAATTAAAGGCCTACTCGCAACTAACTATAGCTCGCTGAATATCCTTACAGAGCCGAAATTCAAGAGCCATTACAATGTGATATCATCTTATCAGTGGTAGGTCTAGTGTAGCTAGCACAAAAAAAGTTCAGGCAATTGGCATGTCTCGAACCATTCAGACCTGTATAAGACCAGTCTGAAGCTAAGTATGACCAGACTTTAGAGCAAATTATTACACCTGTGATCGCTCTTTATTCCAATGTTATCTTGCAGAAAGCTCATAAACTGTTCTGACAGAGTTGATAAGCAAGTCATTCGCCAACCGCCAGTATGTCTCTATGCTCTAGTCTGTCCAAGCAAAGAAGACCATCTGGCAAGACGGGAAAATGACTAACTCGGTCAATATTGATTAAAAATTGATCAATTTGTATTGTAGGAAACATTTCAATCTACTAAAACGACATTTATAATTCTCGAAAAAATATTGACCAAGCTAGAGTCATTTTCCCATCTTGCCAAATGGTCTTTTTTGCTGAGACTGTATGAGTACCACTTCTAGGCTGTGTTCACTTTGTTTTGTATCTCGGTTTGAAAATAAATTATAATCAAGTCACACTTAAACTCACGCAATTTGCAATTTGAATAATAAATAATATTTGCAATATTAAGTAACTCATCATCTATTTTGTTTTCGACTACGAACTGCTTTAGTGAATAATTCACTCTGAACTATTCTACACGACACTGCAGTCAATAATTTAGAATATTTATATTTTAGTACGGTAGTCAATAATTCCCACTATTGAAATGATGTAAAGAGTAAAATTCGATAACGCTCTATACATGCGAGTAGTATAGTAGTTAATATTTCAACATTAGTTGAATATAGTTAATATCTGAGTATTAACTCAAAATTATTTACTAGTGTCGTGTAAAATAATGTGAAATTAAGCTACATTAAAACATTAGCATCTAAACGATAACCTCTCAAGTTTACTCAATTCTCTCATTATCTAATATGATGATGATAATAACGTTACCTGCACTAGTTATAATGACTTAAGTAAACGAGGAGTTGGAACTACATTATAATTTATTCATTGTTTGGACTCCAGACGACGGTATTTTTTTTATTCATCCAATATCAGTGACCAGCACATTTTCATTCAGAAATTGCCTATTCCATCACAATTCAAAGCCTCACTAGTATTCATGTATTTTATTAGTTATACCTAGGTTTTTTTAGAGTATTATATAGAGATTGTAGAATAATTTAGTAGGCAATTTAAAAAATGAGTTCAATGATGAACTCAGCTTCGGTCCACAAGAACATTAAAATAAAGTTAGGGAGATATGAATTTCCCTTTTGAAATATGAATTTCACGGTTATGAAACCGTGAGAATGCGCATCATCTACTGTAATAGAAGATATATCAATCAGGACATCGTTGAAAAGCATTATCTATTAAAAAGCAAGTGTAACACTGTTTTGAGCTTGGAAGTGATAAATTTTATGTTCAAGGCGAGCAACCAACGAATACATTCTGGCATGATGGATAGATAATTAAATAAAATTAAATTAAATGTACTAGCTTAACACGTGGTTC